>JBCJKH010066872.1:0-21383 GCA_039877255.1 Loriculus beryllinus | reverse complement strand
TTTGATCCTAAACTGGTATTGAATCAAAATATCTGATCTAGTTGAAGATGTCCCTACTCACTGCAGGGAGGTAGGACTAGATAGGATTAGATGACCTTTGAAAGTCCCTTCCAACCCAAACTATTCTATGATTCTATAAAACAGAAGCTTCTGAATCCATATTAAAACACTAATGTTTCAGGTTTAATTTTAAAAAGACAAAATGTTAATGTTCCAGTGTCTGAAGCCACAAGATCAAAATCTAGCAAAAGATATAACCATTTTTGTGTTGCACTGTTTGAACCAGAGCTGTTGGAAAGCAAAACAAACAACAGGCTGAAGACTTTAAATATTAATTTTTATAAATCCATGCTGTCATTTCTGTCAATCTTTAAAAAAATTAAACTTTAAAACTCAATTTTAAAATAAATTGCAAGGTTCTAAAACAAATAATTATTTGTGCTGTGTTACCTCTAATTAAGAAACAGATACCTTGTCATTGTTTTCTGATCCCTGTACAAAAAAGTTGTTCTATTTTCCCTCCAGGTGAACTGCGTGCTGGTTCACAGTAGACCTATTTGGTCTTCGGAGTCCTGGGGGCTTTCTTCTCTCCAGTGTACTGATTGCTTATGCTTAAATGCTTACTGTACAAACAAGTATACTGCATCCACATTTCCATGCTGTGATTAAGAATTATAATAGAAATAATGCTCTGGAAATAAATAAAATACTTTGGAAATGCTTAGAAATACAATGCTTTGGAAAAACTACAGGGCTCTCTTGACCCAAGAAAGACCACCAATATTCCCCAAGAAAGAATTAACTATTTGGAAATTTGAAATCTTAAAAGAAAAAAGAAGAAATCATTATCCCACTACATTTTATATTCGAGAAAGTCACTTGACAGAACAAGCTACTAAAACCTTTAATGGGTACAGTCCATAAATACCTGATCCATTACATCTGAAATTCTTTCAAACTGTTTATTTGCACAAGTACATCATTTTTCCACGCCGTGTCATCATGAACTCAAACAAAGTTAATACTCTGTCAGTGTAAAGCTAGAAAAAAATCATCATCTACAAAAATCTCATTGCCCTTACAAAACAGCTGCAACAGTTTTGCAGAATAGCTGTCATTGTAGGCTCTATTCTACAAAAGTTGTATGTTCTATACACTTTATGTATGTTATACCTTTACACAATAAGTGATTTCTGCACGGTATAGAAAACCTGAACCAAAACCCTGGGCCTTGAGAAAAAATGATTTTAACCAGCTGATATTAGTAATAGCAACTTCTGTAAAGAACACAGGGTACCTTCTGTACAGAGAAAAACAAAAGACAAATTTGAAAAGACATGAATTATCACAAGTTAATAAGAGTTCCACATGCACCAGTAACTTTTTCAAACCCTTCTGGAAGTAACTGCTTCCATATTCATCACACTTAAGGCCCTGATGAGGAACATATGAGTATTATAGCTACAACCTGAATAAAACGAAGCAAAATTAATGCAAAGAGTGTGGAATAGGTATTTTAGTATAAAGAGATAAGGTTTTTAAAACCTTAATATGCAAATCCCTGTCATTCTGCTCAGACAAAAGGTAGTACCTTTATAAAAATCATATTTTGTTAATGGTTAAGCACCTTTATTCATGCATTTGGAAACAGTTTCCTTTAAAGGGCTGTAATAAAAAGTGTAACTTTTTATAAAGTCACTTAAATTCTACACAGAAGAAAGGCAAAGTAGGAAGTCCAGTTGGTCAAATTAAATTATTAATGAGAGTAGCTGTTTCACTACCATGACTAGGAAACCCCAGCACCTTGCCAACTGCCAATTAAGACATGACCTAAAGCTCAGTGGAGATGAGAACAGATTGATTCTCACAGGCTTTGGTCCTCATTGCCCATTTAAGCCAACTCCACACTTTCCGTAAGCTTCATGACCCTGAGTGCACCACCAGGCTCTGCAGCTTCTTCCCCATGACCCACCCATGAGCATGAAGAATCAGGGTCCAGGAAAAGAGCTGCAGGAGAAACAGCTAGGAGAAGCCTCATCTCAGGTCCTTGCCTGAGCCACGCTGTAGGATTTTCCTGCATCTGGGTGAACACAAACCCCCGACTTAACTTCCCAGCCTCAGCTTGGACCTGCCTCGGTCCTGTGGACTTGTCTGGCTGATCCTGGTCACTTCACCAGACCTGCTCTTCTGTCCTTGCTCAGGTAGCATAGGACTGCACCGCTTGCCAGTGAGATCTGTACCTATGCCCTGGCCTCTTGGCACCAGCTGGAGGCCCACCTACATGGTGGAGCAGCCAGGCCCTGCTGCTCCTGGCCACAGAAAAAGTACAGTAAACTTCTACAAAAGCATGTGTGTACAGAGGCTTGCACATATATATGTCAAAAACACTCAAAATCTTTATTTTGTATTATCTTGTTTTACTGGAATTGCTGGGGTTTATCCAATGTTTGGGTTGGCTTTTTTTTTTTTTGTTTGGAGTTTTTGGTTTGTTGGGTTTTTTTAATTTACTCTTGAGACCACCAAATGCACAGCTAGTTTATTTCCATCATGGTACAGTCTGGCACTAAGTGTTCTATAATGATGACTTTTTATTTTGGAAAACATACGCTGAGATCGTATCTGCTCAGCTAAGATGTGGAAAGATGGGTAGTCCAAGTAGCTGGTTGGGTAGTCCATTCACTCTGGTTCACTCAGATGAGGTACAACGCTCTGGAAGTACAAGCGCTACAGACACCTTTTTCAACTCCCTGAAGCTTTGCCAAGGAAACAAGTTGAAATAGCTTCATAAATTAAATAACTGTAAATTAAATAACACATTGGAATAGCTTCATTACTAAGGATTGAAAAGGAAAGGTACTCATCCCTCTAACTTCCCTCAACAAAACACGAGCACAAACGGCTATCAGACACCTTTTCCACAGGTTAGAAACCCTGAAATCATACATTACTGCTATATTTTCACTGCCTCTTAAGTCCTTGCAAAACATGGACCACAACCTATTCTGCAATTCTGATTTTAAGTAAATAAACAAATTAATTAAATTAGGTTCCTTCCTTCTTAAAATATTATGAAGTGTCCGGTAGAACGTTCAAACTGAAGCTGGCAGAGTAGAAACACAGCACATAATTTGAAGATAACAGGATTGTATTACATGACTCAAGAAGGGTGGGGGTTGATTGGAAAAAGGATAGCAGCCCTGGTCAGTGCAATTTATCTGCACACTATTGTGTGGTAGTGCTCCTGTTTTGAAACAGATTCATTCTAAAGAGTGCAAAACCCTCCCCTTAATGCACCCAATCCATTTAGACTAATATCATGTGGCTGCACATACACACTTGCATATAAACACCCAAAAATCCCCTGTAATTCACTTCATTTGGTAATTTCGTGTATATATGTGTGCATATGTAAGTGGTAGCTTATGTTTTCATAGAACTAGTTACTCCAAATTCAGAGAAAATCCCCAAAGACAAAATTAAATTCAAATAATAAAAATGGTAATTTTAACCAATTTAACTACATTGAGCTAGTCCAGCTGTGGATGAGTGCTGAACTGTAATGGACAAGCAGAGGTTTCCGCTGCTTAACATAAGCCAGTGCTGCTTGTGTGTAACCAAAGCTGTCATATTAAATTCAATGCCCCCATTTCCATGGGGATAAGCGAAATCACATCATCTGGACTCACTTCTGTTATTCCTATCATGGAGATGTTAAGAACACTGGACTTTCAGAATCCAGACTGACTCAACACCTTTTTTTACACTGGCAAAGGCCAATTTCACAGTAATTGTCCAGATATACAAATTTACGTCAGAATTCACGATTGTTTCCTACAGCAGTTTAATACACCAAGCAAAGTGAGAAAAGCAAACTCCTGGCTCAAAAAAATTATCCCAAACTTTACACTTTACTCTCCAGTACAGACTTGAGAGCTCTGTTTCTTTAACAACTATTTTGCTAGATAGACAGCATTAAAAAAAACCCAAAAAAGCTTCTTGCAAAGCATTAACATGCATTTTCCCCCACTTAAATACTTCAATTTCAAATGCACCACAAAATGTACTCCCACAACAGTACTGTATTAGTATAAAACTATTTTAGTTCAATTAAAATGTCTAACTATCTACCCCCAAAACTATCTAAACTGTAATTTTCTCTTTAAGCACTTTCCAATGTGTTATCAGTTTTGTTTTCTTTTATCAGCTTATCAAATCAGGTTCTGCATTCCAAATGTTGGAAAAAAATAGTCATTAACTGCTAGGTAACTGCATATTTTCCAATTTAGAAAACTAAATTACACACACAGCAGAATTATGTGTATTTTGCTACCTGAAATTTCATATTAAAATTTGTAATAACAAAACACTTCTCTAGCTCTTAAGACCTGCTGAAGTTTTTATCTTCTAATCTGTAATTCCAGGACAATTTGAAAAGAGGATGGCGAAAAGACAGTAAAATAAAAATAAAGCTTGAAGTGGTAACTGCTGCTGCCACAATTTAAATATGTTCTGGTGTGAAAGCTTCTGGTTCCCCCCCAAATGCTGCCTAGTAATCATGCTGTTTTCTGGGTTTTTTTTTTTTCCCAACAGGACCTGAAAAATGGCTAACCCTCAACCTACTCTTAACCAAAGAGCAACCTCATAGTTGAAACCTAGTCTCAAATTGGCTTTTGCTCACCTTTTCCATACCTATTGTTTTCTTTTAAAGAAGCATGAAGTAGCAGCACAAAGCACAATATTTTAGCCATCTGAGCATGTAGAATTCTTGAATTATCCCACCAACTGGAAGTGCTGTTGCCTCTATCTTTTAAGATTGGAGCCATTATAGTCAATTGTGCAAATCTACAGTTAGCCTTCCATAAAAAGTGCATTTTTGACCAACTGAACTGGAACAGCTTCTAAGCAGTTCTTCAGATCTCTGACATGATACTATACAACACATGAATGTCAATCTGAAATTGGTGTGCATCTACATTCAGTTGCTGAGAAAATACTGCTCATAAGTCATGAGAAAAGTTTCAGAAATCAGGGTGGTTCTTTCCGTAGTACAAACTGATCATTTAAAGAGTGCAATAAAGCTCTACCTAAGACCGAAACACAGATGCATTAACAACGGTTTTTCACCTCTGGGTAACATACTAACATCTGGAGCACATCAATGGAAAGCAAAAGCTTATGATACTTCTTCAGATGCACTCATAGAAAGAAGTGGTTGACTTTTCACCAGTCCCCAGGAAGAAAAGTAACTGTTCTGCAACAGCTCCAGGGGCGTGCTGGCACTATAAGAGGCAGCTACAGCAGGGCAGAGAAGCAGGAGGCTGGAGTCTCTCACTCCGAAGAGCTACTTCCATTTAGATGGGAACCACATCCCTTTTGTAGCAACAGACACTGTGTAGCACCTGCTGTACACAGAGGTGAGATGAAGACCAGTATTGCTAGCCACTATTTTCAGATTTCATAAGTAGACTTCAAAGAT
The DNA here is from genome assembly GCA_039877255.1 of Loriculus beryllinus. Taxonomy (NCBI): domain Eukaryota; kingdom Metazoa; phylum Chordata; class Aves; order Psittaciformes; family Psittacidae; genus Loriculus; species Loriculus beryllinus. Next base: position 15,907 of record JBCJKH010066872.1, on the reverse strand, counting down.
GACAACAGTTAAAAAATCTTCCAAAAGCCCCCAGCAAACCATAAAGTGCAGTGCGAATTCTAACAGAAAGCTCAGTATGCATTCATTCCCTTTAGGAGAGAGGCACTGGCTACTGAACAAAAACTCATTGCCCTCTCCAAACTTTTCAACACAGACGGAGCAGTCTTGCAGATTAATTTTACAGTAATGAAAAACATCACCACAGAGAACATGCGTGTGTCTTCCATGACAAGCTTTAAGTTTCACCCCCTGCTGAAAATGGTATCATGGGGGTTTTTTATCCTCTTACCTTCCCCCTGCTGTGGTTGGCTGTGCTCAAAACTACGAATTCACTTCCTCTTGACATATCTGTACCCCCCAGTTCAGCTTGGCTCTGATTTTCGACTGAGATCCCTCAGCACTTCTGTTACCTCTGCTAAAACATAGCAAACACCCCACAAAAAAAAAAAGCAAGCTCCCTCCAAGACTACCGTCACTCTACGCAGTTAAGACTCTGGATCCAAGCTTGCCTGCTTCTTCTGTCCTCCTTGGACCCAAGGGGAAATAACATTAATTTATACATGCAATATTACATACTTGGCTTACCAAAAAAGTTTTCATCATTTTTCCAAGATGCAATCCCTTAAAAATATTTCCAGTTTAGCTGTGAATATCTGTAATTTCAGTTACTGGCAACAGCCTTACATTTCTTTACTGCCTTTCCTGGCCTCCTTAGAAGTGAGCAACAAACTGCCAGAGACCAAAGACCACAGGTTTGGAAGGCATTAGGCCCCATGAGCGCATAAAAACTAAAGTTACCCCTTTTGCCCTGAAGAAGAGTAATAAAGAACCCTGATCATTTCCACCAAGGTAAACAGCGTAGCCTGGCTTGTGAGAATAAAATACCACTTCTATTTTCTCCATATAAGATAGCTGGGGGTTGATGCACACAATGTGCAGGGAGAGGCTGATGGTATGGAGTTTTCTCTGCCTGGAGAAGGGTCAGCTAAAGGAGGACCTCACTGCTGTCTACAACTACACAATAGGAAGGTGAAGAGAAGACGGAGATGCACAATGGCAATGGAGATGCGCAAGAGGCAATGGATGCAAGTTGGAATATGGGCAATCCCAGCTAGGCATCAGGCAATTATTCTTCACTGTAACAGTAGTAGAACACTGGAAGATGATCACAGAGGCCACTGAATCTCCATCCTCAGATATTTAAAATCTTGGCTGGATGCTGCCCCCAGAGCAACCTGGTCTTGATGGCCCTGCAAGGGCTTGAACCTGATGGCTGCCACAGTCCCCTCTAGTCTAAACTATTTGATGATTCCTTGATCATTCCTTGGGTTTTGGTAATGATCAGGAGACTTGCGCAGCCTTCAACCTGATGTCTGTCAGTAAGCAACTCTGATTTAAAAAAAAACAAAAACATACCCAACAACAAAGAACAAACCGAGATACCAGACACCTCAGCTGTATCTTCTAGACCAACTGAAACATGACTGTGTAAAAAGGATGGAGCTTCGCGTATTATTTAAAATGAAAAATGACTCTCTGACTGAACCGGCTTTGTTTTACTTAAGATGCCTTCGTGGAAGTCTGCCTGGTTACATAACATCTTAATTAAAAGAAAGAAAAAAAGAACCAAAACAAAACAAACTTGCCCAGTTGACATGTGTCTAGAAATGGAATTACCCAAAGACAGTAGCAAGATTTCACAAATAATTTTGAAGAGCATAAATACAGTAACAAGTCTACCTTTAATCATCTTTTAATTAAAACTGGCCATTATCTGTGTGAAACCCAGTACAAACAACAACAAATATCAGAGACTAAACAAATTTTGCATTTGTAATGTTGCTGTTGGGATAGTCATATCTAAGCAACTCTCATTTATAAACCAACAAATGTTTCACTTTATAGCTGTAAGCTATCAGATCACTAGCTACAAACAGATCACTTCTACAACCAGCAATGGAAATTCCACCAAAAAAATGCTAAATATTGCAATTTATCAAGTGATCAAAGCTTACAGCCTTAGCAATTTATTTTGGTAGTTCAGATCTAGCTTTTCCTTGCTCTACATGGTAGTAAATGTACTGGGCTGAGCATTACTAATCTAGTTGTTGTGCAAGAAAAATAAAAGGAATTACAGATCCCATATGAAGAGTCAAGTCATACCAAGCAATGACAGGGCAAAGCATAAAATAAATAATCCTCTCTAACAAAAGAACTAGCTCACATAGTCTGAACCTAATCCTTTGGTCAAGAAAGCAATTGTGAGACTCCTGTAATAACTGTCTGCATACTGAATAAGTATCAGAGCATTGTCATAGAGGAAAATCTCTGAAGTTCATCACAACAGCTGTATAGGTTTTTTAAACCTCCGTTAAGTGCTATGAGCTTTTAGAAAGATTACAAACAAGTACTCAGGCAATTCAAAAAGCAGATAAGCAAACAGGAGTACTTAGTAAGATGTATCCTTCATTAACGTGTTTATCTAAGAATTGTACTGATACAATTAATAACAGAGGCAGAGACCCACAATAGCTGCTGTCTACATGTAAATAAAGTTGGTTTTCAGACAAAAGCAGAATACATTGCTGGATTCTGCAGATGTTAAGCTAAACAAGCAACTTTGGTTTGGGGTTCCCCATTCCCTTCAGTTTTTGCTGGGTTTGGGGGGTTTTGTTTTGCTTTTTCATTTATTTTTACTTATTTTTCAATTAAAGGACCAACTTGTTTTAAAGCACACTCTTATTTCTCAAAGCAGCATGGCACAGCATCCACTTTGAAAAGGCTCCAGGTTGAATTAGGGGACCTTTAAAAAAAAAACACAAAAAAACCCCAAACAAAACCAAAACCAGAACAAAACCAAAACCAGAACAACACACACTAAACCACAGTTACATTTTGCAACTACAAGAGCAAAAATTTCTGTCTGGTTGGAAATTCTACTTTAAAACAAAACAGAATAGAAAATCTTTAATGCCAGGTTCCACTTCCATGCCAGTTGATAGCACAGACTCAGGCAACTGCATCTCTTTTTATGCCTTTCCTTTCTCTGTGAGCAAAACCAACATGATCCACACTTATTTTGCCCTTCACTGGGGCGTGAGAACTGGTGTAGGGATAGGAAAGTCCCCGTCCCCAGGTATCACCGCTGCATTATTCACAGCTCAGAAGTGTTAGCTTCCATGATTTCATTTACCCCTCTGAAATTAGAGATGGAAGTTAAGACAACTTAGTTTTTAAACACTGACAGTTTTACTCAACCATCTCACCTTTTTTTAAATGCCATCTAGTAAAGAATTTCAAAGGGTTCTGCTTCTTTAATGAGGCATTAAAATACAGTCATACGACAAAAAAAGCAACTCTACTAAGTCTCTTAAACCCCTGGACTTACATTATCAGCTTTTATGTGCCTGTCAACACTCAACAGTAAGAAGCAATGGTTTGCTCTTTGCCTCGAATTTAAAAGCCAGCTAAACTTCCTCTTGCTTTCCTGCTGAGAGCTTTAACTCCTTGCAAACTGTCAAAGCTTTGACACTTCAGCAGCAGGTAAATCTATGACATGATGCAGCAGCCAGGTGTAGTCTCAATCAGCCGCTGGCCACTAACTTACTAGTGGCCATTTCATTCGCTTTGAAAAGCAATAAACTGGAATACACCCTCCTCCACATACCCACACCACTTGCGGATCAGCCCTTTTCAATAGATACAAGTTCTGTCAAAGAACCAGGTACAGTTAACTTTCAACGTGAAAGAAATGAAACATCTCAAATTGTAGAGATGTTAACATGGCTAAAAAGCAAAGGTACTTCCAACCCAGAAGACAATGTAAGTGAAGCATGTTCAATGAAACGTAAATACAAACAATTAAATACTGGAACTTCTTTATGCAGAACATTTCTCTAAACATCCACAACCTGATGTGGCATTCAGTGTAATAGCTCATTGAGGTTAAGCCCATTATTAATTTGTTACAAAGGTGCCAAGTTAAGTGCACCTGCGGAAGAATAAGATTTGGATTATTTGCTGAGCAGAAAATGTGAAGTTCACAGCTGGGAAGCCCTATATTCCATTTGTTATCAGCTAAAATATTTGTACCGTTATCTCAGTATACAGGAAAACAATGACTGCACAGATAAGCCATGCCATTTCTCTGCAACAATAAAATGAGATACAGACTTATAATGGGAATCTTGAGATACTACACTTAACAGCAGTATGGTGAAAAACAATCCTTTCCCTTTTCTTCTGTTCCTTTCACACTGTAATTCCACAGTATACAAAACCCCTATTTAAGTCTCTTAACCTTGATAAGGACTTGATCCCACTCTCATTCAAGTCAATGGAAAAAGATCTCATAATTAACCTCAAAGATGCATGACTGAGGCACTCAGTGGCAAAGTTTCAGGACAGTATTGTAATAATTTATTTGTGAAAATACTAGGGATTTTTTTTCATATGTGGAGGAAGCATTTTTTTCTTATTTGATAGAAAATGGAAACTAGCTTTGTCTAAAGGTCAACTGCTTCTGCTAAGAATGCACAACAGTGAGACAGCTCTCCCATCCTCCCCACTCCAGGCGTTTGCTGGGGTGGTAGCTACAAGGTACTATACAGAAGTTACAAATGCATTTATGCTTTCAAAGGGGAAGAGGAAGGAACTAAAAAAGCTATCTGAAGTTTTGCCAATGTTGGCATGTCTCCTCTTTCAAATATCTTAAATACAGCCTGGCACAGGAGTTTCTCTCACTTAGGAGGACTTCAATGAATCTCAAATGCCAAATAAACCCCTTGAATCACTGTGTCAAACCCCAAGGGAAGCATCTGCCAGCAGGAAAAATAGGAACAAGAATGCCAAGAGTTAAAAAGTCGGACTGATTCAGCATTTAGATCAAACAACTACACTTCTTCCTAGATTATTAACGGGTGCTCCACGCAACCGGAGGCTCTGACGCAGACAAGAACCTGCACATCACAGACATTCCACGAACCCTGGTTTGTCTGCACTGGAACAAAACCTCTGCAAAATATGTGCACCCTCCTAATTTAAAAGCATGCCATCTCTCGTTGCCTCTCTGTTCATACACATGACTGTTAGGCATAAAATACTTCCTTCATCAAGGTTACAATCAGCAGAATTTTTTCCTGAAATTCTTTCAAATCTTTTAGCATCCATAGTAATTTTTAGAAAGCTGTTCTAACAGGTAATACTTCACACAAAAAGACCATCTTTCATAAACCTCAACAGGCAACTAAAATAATGAGAAACCAAAACAGTCACATGAAGAGACAGCAAGTCTTCTCACCAGCCACAACTTCAAATACAGATTTTGGAGATGGTGGATGGAATACAATGAAGCTTCAAGCAATGGTAAAGAGATCTTGTCAGTTCAAATGGTAAAAGCTTCTCTAACTGAGCATAAAACGTGTGGGGAATTCTAGCAAAAGACAAAGGACATGTGAACCACACATTTCAGAGAGACAGAAGAGTCAAAGTCACCTAACTTTCCTTTTACTTCAAACTGTTTAACAGCCAACTAATAAGGCATATGGATAACAGTGTCCAAATATAGCAGGTTAGAAACAGCAATTCTATTCAGTGTAGGTACTTAGAGAGAAAAAATATCCTTCCTACGTTTTGAAGTGCAAGCTCAATGTCTGAAGTTATTCAAAACTGCTAATTTGTGAATCCTTCTTTCAAACAGAATGGCCCCTATCATTACGCAGGTCAGAGATAGTCCTCCAGGTATCAGGAGCTGTCTCTATGGTATCTAGAAATAAACAGTCCCCATAATCAAGTTTTAAACTGGCATATTTCCATGCTGTAAGTGCAAACGCCACACTTCCAATGCACAGCTGAATTCTGGTGTTGTGGACACGGCTAATAATGAATTTATACTGTAAAATCTCACAGAAGAAAGTTTTAAGCCCTAAAATGAAGCCAGCTTGAAATATAGCCAATTTAAACAAAAAATAATTCATGGTAATTTCAGACTCAACATTCACCCAAGCCTTCTGGCAACTTTCTTGCGGTTTTACAATCACTTCCTACAGTCACCTTTGACTGCTGTTCTGAAGACCTGCACAAGCATGCTGGGGAAGAGAAGTGACCAGCTGTCCAAAGAAAACCATGAAGACAACTATGACGTTGACTTTATATTGTACACATGTAAATGATTAAAAAAGCTTAGCCAGAAAGTTGCTTGGCACTAGTGTAGTTCCCCTACCAATCACTGTGTTTCCTACAGTAACAGAAGGTGAAATAGATTTTGGCATAAGTAGGATTTTTAAATTAAGAGCGTACATTTAAGAACAGTCTTACCAAAAGTAACTTCTCCTTTGCCAGTCTTGTCAAACAGCTGAAAGGCTACTATGAACAAAGCATCTGGAGCACACAGGACTGATTCAAACGCCACAAACTCTTGAAATGATATCAACCTAAGGAATGAAGGAAAAAAAACGAGAACTATGAAACTGCTTGCTTCAAGAAAACTGAAATACAATATAGCATAGATTATACAAAAGAAGTAAGACCATAACTAGAAAGTGCACAATAGGGATTAAGATTTATCCTGAAATGCCCTATCATCAATGCTGTCAGGAGGCTTTTATATCACTAGATGGAAATGACTTTGTTGAACACGGAACTATTCCTCTCAGCAAGTCACAACAGAACATAAAATAAGCAAAGCGCTCAGCGTGGCTACTCACCTCAGCTTTCATGTCTAACTGAACTGCCCTCTGGGGGAGCCTACCTCCCTCCGCACCCAATAAAGATATGAGTAACTTCCCTCAAGACTCAGTACTTAAGGCTTTTGGAAGCAAATCCATTCAAGACCTACATGCTGCCACTCACTTCAGAAGGAACTGATCACAATGTGTTATCTGTTTGCTAGAAATTTATTAGTCATCCATCATAGCCCTCTAGTCCTGCATGTTGAGTCAGTAATCTGCATGCTTTTCCTCAGCCCAAGAGCACTTTATTCAAATTCATTTTTATACCCAGGTTCCCAATACACAAGCACAGTAGCAGAGCACAGATAAAAGCAGATGTGTCCTTAAGTTAGTTAATAAGCAAAAATACATAATGAGACAACTTGGCATTGTTTCCAGCAGACGATTTGATACAGCAAACACCCTAAGCAGTTCTAACTTCTCAGAGTCACACCCAAGAGTTCAAATGGAGATCAAAATCCCACTCTGAAAAAGGCAAAAGCCAACCATTCATTCTTCTGTTTTGCTACTTCTTTAATGTCTAGGTTGTAGAGTTTAAAATTGTCTTCAAAAGTGTGGCTGCAGGGCCTGCTGGCAGACTGGGAGGTTTAAGATTGCCCTCTCTGGAGGCTGCTTTTTGTCAGTGTAGCAAGCGCATAGCTTTAATGGGTTCACATGGCAGTAGCTTGGGAACTGTTTTGTTTCTGAGAAGCACAAAATTCAGTGTAACAAATGTCAGGAAACACACATGAAACATTTTTTATTAGAAACTAACGCTATCCTTAGAAATTTGAATCAGAAAAAAAAAAAACCCAAACCACTGTAGCTGGTTCTTCAATTCAGTATGCAGTAACACAGAGGAACAAAGTGTTTGAATAGGTTGGAACAGACACTCACTCCATCAAGTTATGATGACCCATGACTACGCAGCCATTTCCAGACTCCCTTTCTTAAGGGAATTAATTTCAAGTCACACAGAAGCGTGCTTGCTGCAAGTCAGCAGCCAAACAGCCACAGGGTAACAGAGGCTGATTTCCATGAAGAACATGAAAACATGAGATGATGAACAAAAGAGAACGTTAAAAAAAAAAAGCACGGCACAGAAAAGGCCAAAAAGCTGCTCTACTTTACCTCCCTCAATATATATGCACTAAATAAAAGTAAACGAAAGCACATGTAGAGTCAGATATAGTCTAACAAATAATTATCTCTAGGAATTTGCCACCAGAGGTTATTATGTAGTGTGAGAAATAAATAAAAAGAAACCTCCTTAGGTATCCTTAATATTAAACTCACAGCTCATGATGCCAGTAAACATGTAAGCATGCCTCAAGCTTTTTACTGGCAAGGACAACAGTGAGTTGCTACATATGCACGTTAGCACAAGGGCAGGCCATTGAGTCCTTTATTTTAAACTCCTTGGCAGTTCTCCGTACTTCCCACTGTTAAGACGCAGAATACAGATACTCAGTCTTTAAATGGAAGAAAACTTCCATCTCTCCTAAGCCAAAAGAAATTTAAAAGATACATTTCCTTCAATTTTAAACTAAGCTACTTAGTTTAACATTTATGCATATTTATTGTTACTATGTGACTCAGAGGTTATAAAAGCTCACCCATTATTATTGGTTACGTACCTGACAACTTCTACAACAGCAAACAGACATAAAGCACACAGCTCTTCAGTCTAGAACTACATAAAGTCCACACAGAACAAAACAGACAGCAGGCAACAAGACTCTAGAATATGATTGTTTAGAATTAAAAATGTAAAATATCTGCCAACATAATTTTGATAAAATCGCATTTTGCATGGAACAACAACCAGCATATGTCTTTATCAACAAACCCCAACACAGTGATGAAAGCACAGAAAAGATACAGCACCTATCCCAGCAGAATCCAGCAGCACACTAAGAATATATTCCATGTTATTAGGCCTGGATTTGATTAAACTCTTTGTACTAACACTGCTTCAAGATTTTGTACTTGAAGCATTCTTTGTCAGCACTCGCAAGTAATAACCCCACTAATAAGTCAGGTAAAATAACCCCATATCCATTTTTAAAAATCATTATTCATAGCACTAGGAAGATTAAAAATGTACAAATTGTGTGGTTCTAGCCAGACTGTTAAAGAAGAGACATTAATATCTGCTGTGCCAGCTGAATTCAAATTAACCCAATTTTTACATGTTAATTAAACCAGCTATTTTCTTCTTATTGTATTTTTGCTCCCTAAGTAGACTAGCCTGCTAGTGATTCCCAACAGATCTATTCTAACGACGACGTATTCATTTACTTCTATTATGACCATACAATACAGTAACTGAGCAGTAATTTTTCACAGTCAATTACACGTGTGATTCTTAATGCTTAAAGATGCTGAAATAATGTGTACTACATAGCCATATGCTCACTTCTCTATACTGCACAAGGGTAGTTGCCTGGGTAACACATTTTCTCTCCAGTTTAGCATCACCATTTTGGGTTTAGCACAACCCTTCACTGAATATCATTAGGTGTCATTAAACAGCACGTATTAACATGGACTTCAATATACTACTTAGGAGTTATTTTATCTACCTAGACAAATGCTCATTTATGTTACAAAATCAGAGAAAAGCTTAGTGATTTTAATAGCACAAAGAAGGGAAAGCAAAAATGTTTACAAAATTTCACTTCAGTCTTGAAGATACTCCTACCAAACTGGTCAAAGTCTCCCTTCACCTTCACAACCTCATCAGTGCCAGTACTGCATGATTTATTCAAGAAGGCTGGAATTCTGACATTTTAAAAACATCCACACACAAGAGCTACAGACCAAACACAATAACTGGGTATGGTGCAGCAAAACTACTATTTACTACTCTCCTTTCTTCCATGCTGCTTCTTTTGGTGCTCACACCCATGCTATCTAGGCACCAGGTAGACATGATGCATTCCCACCAGAGAAAGTCTGCATGTAGCCATGCAAAGAAAAAATGCCGTTACCTGCTGTAATAATACATACAAATGCAATGATGAAGAGGTTTCTGCAGAATCCACACATATGTTTTAACTGTATCAGCAATTTAAACATTGGTAACATAATGGGACACAAATTGAAGCTACATCTATTACTTTAAGCTACAACCTAGGTAAACTAAGTATAGTGTGAATTGGTGCATTAGAGGATAAATTTATATCCAACAGTAACAGAAAATGCTGGCATTTCCAAGTGTTTTTTTGAGTAGCTTGTCCTCCCTGAAAATAAAGCACACAGTATTTCTCAGTAAAGTGTTAGTTACTTTAGTCCAAACAGATATGTGAAGTAAATACTTATTTTGTTAGACAGATGTTTAAAACTACAACAGAAGACTGAAAAACGGTATGTTACAGTAGGCAGGATGGAAAATGCTTGGCCTGTTGCTGATAGGCCTTGAGAAAAGCACTGTATTTTGGGGGCATTTGTGATCGAGCTGAAGCCAAGTAAAGCCTTCTTTTTTTGTTTTGTTTTAACTAAAACTAGGAATTGGAAACTTAAGACCAGGAACTAGTGAAGAATCAAAGGATCTTAAGCCTCCTTCATACAAACGACAGCCACATGAAAATCTATGTTAGTACCTATCAACTATTCTGACAGGCTTCTCCAGCCATCAGCAGGAAAAGCATTTCCTTTTCTCAAAGGAAGCCTGAGATTGTACATAACAGCTATAGTTCTTTACACGTCACAGTCAGGATTTCTTCAGCTCTAGGGTAAGCAACTCTTTGCCCATGTATCTGCTCTGCTGATGAGTCAGAAGTTCTTGTGCTGTCTGCCTTTCACCAATGCGATTTACTCATGTTAGTATTTCTCACTGACTACACTTGGTACCTATACCTAACTTCTCACCAAAATCAGAATGAATTAAAAAGCATTTGTAAAAGTGCTAGGAACAACCCTAGTGATTCTGGGCTCAGACCCTTTCACTGAAAAGTGGTTGTGTTCAGCAGTCATGAAGAACAGATGCTTCTTCAGAGTAAAACAAGGATCCAAGACAGTGGATAAATGCTTCTAGAAATATCCTAGCAGTACTTTCACAACCACACCACTTTAAGCCATTAACACTGTAACAAAATTAACTTGTCACTGCTCTTGCAAACTACCTTCTATTTTATGCTAGAAATAAAGCTAAATTATTGAACAGACTCTCATGACCTTAAACACGTGTAAGTCTCTAAATATGGACGTACCAGTCTACTAAAAACAAACACTGACAAAAGCAGTTCTGTACCTCACTATAAAACTAGGAGCTGTGGACTACCAAGTTGGAAAGAATTCAATAGGAGACCAGTAGATCCAATTGCCATCCCTAGATTTCATGCCAAGAACCAAAAAGCTGATTGACCCTTGCTTTACACGATCACCCTGCAAATGACTTTATACACCACTAGAACAAAGTACATGCCTGGCCACATGGCAAAAAATGCTACAATGGAAGAAAGATGATGCTAATCTCTTTCTGACCTTTGCCATTCTTTCAAGTATCAGTGAAGCAGTTAAACAAGAAGAAAGCCTGAATACCAGAAGAGACTCTCCAAAGACAAGCTAGGAACATGCGGTCCCCTGTCACTGCACAGTCCGTGCTGCAGAAACAGTCCTTACCCATGGCAGAAAGCATCAATTAGAAGCCTCAACACTACACCGCAAAACTCCTACAAGATCACGCCAAGTAATGAAACCCCAACTTGTCAACAAGTTCACACAGGCTACAGTTTTACATTTCACTCTTCCTAACACCAGCTTCTGCTTGTGAAGGAGATCCAAATCACAAGGTATGTATTATACTCTCAATCCTCTTATTACAAAAATGGATTTGAAGCCGTGCAATTTAGAAAATGCCATTTTTGCAGGCATCAAACCAAGGGAAGAAATCTGAGAAATGCTTAACATTTTCAGTCAAGCGCTCTCTGAAGCCACCACTTTCTTGCTGCCATCATGTCAGTGTTATCAATATAACCTCCTACATAAATCTTTTACCAGGTGTAACAATCATCACATTAACTCACCTACAAGGTGTAAGGTGCCCAGCTGCCAGTTACATGAGGCCAGCTGAGCAGCTGTGCTCTCATTTAGAAAAGAGAGCACAGAAACTATTGCAAAAGTTCTCAGTTATGTATGCATCTGTTCCCTAGGAAGCCTGCATTCTCTAGTCATGCTTTATTTATCTTACATTTTAACTCTCTGCAACCACCAATATGAGTCATGCCTGAAGTTTTCTGGTTTTTAAAACTGCCACAACTACAGACTTTAAGTCCATAGCTAATTATTCTAAAGTTTCTCTAAAGATACTTTAAGGGCATGGTTCAAAAAATGCATTCATAAGGGTGAAAAGACAGCTTGCCTGGGCAAGTACCAAAAGCAAAAGCTAGGATTTCATTAAAGAAGGGGTGAGGAAGAAGGAGGGATAGCTAATCTTGCCTATTGGCAAAGTCAGCCTTTCAAATGCAAACCATGTGCAACCAACTTCACTGCTGTCTTCCCAAAATTGCAAAGTGGCTCCCTAAATAACTTATGTGCTCCTCCTCCCTCTGAAGGGAAAAAACAGGCAAAAACCCTTAACAGTGCTACAGCAAAACAAAGCAGGGGCACTTTACTGGATGATCTCTTCCTACACCATCTAAACTTATTTTGGATTGCTATTTGAATGTGCCTGTGACAGATACACAAAGTAAACAGAGACAGAAAGACTGACAGAAGGAAAGAAAAGCAGGAGTTACGGGAGCCAGCCAACAAACATGAAAGGCTCAGTGAATTAAAAATATGCAGTAGACAGAAAAAGCTTTGCTCAGCTAAGTGGCACCTGCAGCCCAAAACCTTGTTTCTACTCTTTCCACTTAAAGTATACTGTATTCCTTTATGTACCTGTGAGGGGAGGTGGGAAGGTGGGAACCAACCCAAAAGAAAACAAAACCCAACCCCACCACCCTTCAGGGATCAACTTTTCTAGAAGAATGGTTTTGTGTTTTTCACATGAACAACAGAAAAACAGAAGGAGAAAAAAAATAAAACCACAAAAAAAACACTTACCCATCTTTTGTCTGATCCACCACACCTGCAAGGAGCTGTACAGTGCTTGCATTAGGCAAACCATCTCCAATTATCTTCAGGTACCGTGTGACAAAGTCATTAGGAGACATGAAGAATTCGCCATTCTTCTCAACACTTGCATACTGTTAAGTGAATACAATATTTAGTGCCTCAAATACATCCTTCTCAAGGCATTTATTACCACCACCATAGTTTCCAATCAGGAGCAGGCTTATGTCACAGTAGATGACAGTCTTGCTCTGAAGAACCTACAGCCACTACACCCAAACAGGAAAGAGTAAGTAGGGAACACTGAGGCAGCTGCAGGCTTGGCTTCCTAGCCAGAAGAGTGGCAGATACATTATTTTTTGTTTATCATGTCAACAATTTCTCCATGGCAGTCTAGAAATGCTCCAGTACGAAATGCTTTTTTGAAGTAAAACAAGCACACATGCATTTGAACACATGAATTTGGCATCTCAGGCTCACTGGAAGACTGACAGCAACAGGATACTCCAGCATGTCTTATTTATCTGAAATAATTCCTTTGTGTAGCCATTCTACCTCGGGATGAGAAAGCCGGTTTAGACACTGTAGTGCTACTGGAGTCAACGATCCCACAAGACTATCCACCTGGGGGTGCTGTTTTGGAGGAACACAGCATCACCTTCAGCTACAACTGAGCCCTAAGTAAAGGAGAATCTACAGATACATCTCTTTGGTTGAACTGCTGAAAGAAGGCCAGAGAACAGCATTTTTGCAGAAAAATGTAACAGCAAACAAGACCTTTGACAGCTCAGCACACTGCTCAAACAAGAAAAGAGGTCCAACACCTTACCAAACACTCCTGGCATACATTATTCCTGCTTTATACCATAGCTAACTGCACACTACTCCTGGAAACAGCTATCAACAGACCCAAGCGTGTTTGCTCCCAAGGGAAGCCTTCAGTAACATTTTACATGTGAAGGAAAAGGCATAATAAGATATTTTTAAGATAATACATAAATAAATGAAACTGCGTTTCATACCACCCTTACACTGATTCCTCCGTCATCGTTCAAATTTAAAGCTTTTACTTCTTGTATAGGGTAAATCCGAAATCAAGCCAGAAATGCTTTTTAATTAATCAAAGAAAAAAGATAAGGACAATAATTAAGAGGAAGAAATCCCAGGCAACATTTGCAGAACCATGCGTTAGTTTTAAGGGAAACAGGTCTGTCTTGGAATGACAGATGTGCACTGAGCACAGGGAAACAACTGCTAATTTCTTTCTTTTTTAAGGCAAGGTAGGATGAGAAACCGTTGTTGCAGCTCCCCACAAAGCATTATCCACATTGAAGTAGTAAATAAATTAGGTGCCTATTGCTATTTTGTAGTGTACTTCAAAGACACATGTTTTGTTTCACATTGCTACGGCTCTGCTAAGGGAAGGAAACTGCCAGTTTTCATTTCATACCACCACACTGGTGCCTGCAGAGTACGGTTATACCTGCTGTAGGTATATAACTCTCAGAGGGATGCCAAAGTATAACAGTAAGTAGAATATTTTCTTCCAGTGCCACATAAATACAGTCTTCAGATACAGCAATATCTTCAAAAAACAAAGCTTCAGAGAAAGAAGCCCAAACAAAACATAACTTGCTTTGGCATCTATATATATTGGTTAGCATTTAAGGATTCCTGTTTCAATAGGCACCGCTTGTAACACAAGCATTCTAGTTGATACACTGCACGGAATTTTGAATTGCATACCTTTATAAGAATTAGCAGATCAATTGATTCCAGTGTAATAATTTGCAATGAGACAGAATCTTTCAGAATGCCAGTCTCTGAAACTTTTAACACAGCAGCTATTGAGAAACAAATCAAATAAGTCAGCCAGGCTATGCTTCTATATTTCATTTTTTTCATCCAGGCTAACCCCCTGCTAGGGCACTCAATAACAGAAAACAGCACAAGGTTTCAGTGTCCCCCTGTTTCCTGTCATTGTGATTTGTGATTGTGTATTTGAAATCCAATCACGTACTCTATACTACATATAGAAAATGACCTTGGAAAATGTCAGCTTGATCACTTTGACTAAAATCTAATCTCTTAAGGGTTATGGTAGAAGACTTAGAAAAAGTAGAGTTAGTCTTGGAAATTATCATAACAAAAAGAGAAAAACATCAATTCTATCGGTTTTGGAAGAGAGACATTAAAAAATGGTTCTTCACAACTGTATTTTTTCCCACTTCGGCAATTATACCCACAGAGAACTTGATATTATACAATAGTACTTAATGGCTTTTTGGTAACTTATTTACATACATTTTAGATAGTCAAGCATTAACCAGTTCAACCCCATTTTAAAATAAGATTTGCAAACATTTTATTGTGGGTTTGATGTACTAAATATTCTAACAGTTGACTGTAACCGCCTGTACTTAAACTGATAGGTTCACAGTGAGTACCATTCCTACCTGGCAATCATATTTTTTAATTCTTAACTGAAGTAGAAACCTCCAGAAACACAAGTGAGGTGAATACGCACAGGCAGGTAGGAAACAATTTCCACACTATTCTCAGCAAACCAACGAACCAACCAACCAAGCCCCACCACAATTGAGCATTGCCTCATGTTGTAAAAAGGGACCAGGCTTCCCTCTACCGTGTTTATTCCCTTCTTCAATGCCCTTTTTGGGTCAGCAGTCTACTCTCTGTCTGTCTTTTTTGCTGCCTTGCTCCTGCTCTTCATGCATTTACCTCGGAAATTACCCCATTCTTTTTCAAGTCTTTCTGCTCTCCTGACAAATACATGTTCCACGACTTAGTAAGTTAAATCCTGGCTTTCTCAACTGAAAATCTGATTTCAGAGCTATAAATACTGACAGTATATGATAAAACTATAAATACTGGCAACATACATAGCGACACCTACACATATTGTTAATAATAGCTCACAAGGGACAATGGAAAACATGCAAAAAGTACACGGAGAGTGGAGCATAAAGCTGGAAAGGGAAGGTGGAGGGAGGAACTTGGAAAAATATGAGCTCTCCTACGGAACAAAACACCTTCATAGATACAATACAGGTGCAACAGCCCCCTGTAGCACTGTGGCACTCACCTCATATACACTCTCCAGACTCACCAATTTCTATACT
>JBCJKH010066871.1:0-17663 GCA_039877255.1 Loriculus beryllinus | reverse complement strand
CAGGATCACGGGATGCAACATTCCCCTTCTATTCCACGCTGGTGAGACCCCACCTAGAGTACTTCATCCAGCTCTGGGGATCCAAACATAAGAATGATGTGGACCTGTTAGAGCAGGTCCAGAAGAGGGCCACAAAGACGATCAGAGGACTGGAGCCCCTCTCCTATGAAGACAGACTGAGAGAGTTGGACTTGTTCAGCCTGAGAAGGCTCCAGGGAGACCTCATTGCAGCCTTTCAGTAATTAAAAGGAACTTACAAGAAAGATAGGGACAAACTTTTTAGCAAGGCCAGAACAAGGGACAATGGTTTTAAACTGAAAGAGGGTAGGTTTAGATTGGATATAAGGGAGAAATGCTGTCTTTCCTCCGGAAGACTACTTCTCAAAAAAGCCTAACTTCAGCTTAAAGCTCCCCCCCCCGCCTTTTTGTTTGGGTACACTTTGGTTATGGAAGCCTGTTTTACAGCATGAATGATAAAGAAGAGCACTAGCAAATTTTTACAAGATTAATCTGACAGAATTTAAAGAGAGAGACCTTATCCCCACACTGTGCAATAGGGGAGACTGATTTCTGCAAATTCTTAGCTACAGAATCCCAGAAATTCTTCCATAAGCCATAAATTACAGGAAGCATTAATTTCCTAAATAAGGGCACTCATCCAGTTCAAAACAAATTATCTTCATACATGTGAAGTCCTATGGTTCTACCTCAGAATATAAAGAATGCTGTAAAAAAAAAAAATCTGCAAAGCAGTGTTAGCTAGGCTTAATTTTGATGAAATTGTCACTACATCTTACCTCTATTGTTAAAGATAGAAGTAATCTTTGAGAGCATTCCCCTTCCTTTTTAGAGACAAAATAACTTAAAGTAATTTGTTATTAATTAAACACTATTCTTTCCTCTCAAGTTTAGGTGCATAATGGGCAAGGAAAAGGCACATGAGGTCTTCCTTAGCAGTCTACTTTTGGAGTTTGAGAAGCAGGACAAGTATTCTAGTAAGAACAATTCTAGTAATAAAATTTGAAAGTAAGAATTATGTTCCTAAAACTTGCCATTTTCTATAGAGCTGAGAAAAGAGGACACAAATTATGGGAGGAAATTGCCCAGAGAAGTCGTAGATTCCCCTTTTCTGGAAGTGTTCAAGGCCAGGTTTGTTGGGGCTTCAGCAAGCTGCTGTAGTGGAAGGTGTCCTGTCCATAGCAGGGAAGTTGAAGCTAAATGATCTTTAAGGTCTCTTCCAACCCAAACCATTCTATGATTCTATGAAAATGCTCCTTCCTTGGAAGACTGATTTTAAATAGGCACAAAAGAAAGTAAAGTCGGTTAATTTTGTCATCCTACCCTTAAACAACAAAGACACTGAATGCCGGAGGAAGAGTATTTGCACAGCAAGTCACTTGAATTGGTCTGTCACTACCATAATTGGCTTGTAAAAAGCTACAGATCTTCCACAAATGAAAACAGAAGGATAAAAAACTTAAGTATCTTATCAGCCACTAATGGAGAAAGACAAAAGACACAGCCAGTAGCAAAAGTCACGTCCAAATTTTAAAAACCAGAGGAAAGTTCTATAGTTTATGGCCAAAGAATTCCCTAAATATGTAACAGAGGTAGTCTAAGCTTCTAATTAAGACTAGCTTTTTACATAAACTTGGGTTTCAAGTTGCCGAGATCAGTTCTACTATTTCTGTCCCACTCACACGCAGCAACAAGCATGGTCCAAAGAAGAGACAGGAACACTGAACTCTCTATGACCTTCAAAAGGCATCATTAAAAAGAAGAGAGCGATACATAATTATGGCTCAGCCTGTTCCCTTTTGAATGCTTTAACTTAATATTCTCCAACTTGCTTATCAAGATTACTGAAACAGGTTGGGGAGGCTAAGCCAATTCACTATTACTACAAGATTTCATTTTTAAAATATCTTCCATTCTATTCATGCAACATCAATCTTCAACAACTTAATTTAAAAAAAATTGCTAAATATATGTCAAACAGTTCTTCCTTGTGCAACATCCAAGATGCAGCATCTCTTATTTAAAGGCTGGATGGCACTGTATTCACTATTATATTGTTAAACAGTGCTCCTGAAATAAACTTTGGAGTTCCTTAACATTCAGATTTTATAGAATCATAGCATAGTTAGGGTTGGAAAGGACCTTAAGATCACCTAGTTCCAACCCCCCTGCCATGGGCAGCGACACCTCCCACTAAACCCTGTCACCCAAGGCTCTATCCATTTAACAAACAGCTGTGATTAACATTGAATGCTCTACCTACTCAAACTCCGTAAATACTATTTGTCATGCTAAATTCAGATAAGCCAGAATGAGAGCTTCTCATTCTACTTATACCAGCCTAGCCAGACCACCTACAAACAGTCTTTCTCCTACATATTTGCAACAAAAGCCTCCCCATCACTCTTGTTGTATCATATAAGACCATCTTTTAATCAGACATTATTATGCTAAACTTTAGAACAGAATTACATTGTCTTGTTCCACACAATTTTAAAAACATTTTCCATTACATGTGATACTACCAGATGTGTAGTCTAGACTTGAGGTATCCTAGCATGCAGTAAGAAAAACAGACAGTCAAGGACTGGACCAGGAATTCACCATCAGAATAAGCATGCCATTCTGATCTGCTTCTGCATCACCTGTATCAAGTACATCACCCTTGCCTATGAAGGCCTCTTTTCTCCAGCTACTCCTATTCAGATCAACATCAAAGTTTCTGAGTTCAGAAGTGGCGGCAAATTTCCAAACCTCTAGAATTAAACACATATATACTAAAAAGCAACCACACTCCATGACTTTGCTTCTCTAGCACAAAAACTCTGGATATCTGTCATTCCACTGCTTCTGAAAAGCATGCCTATAACAAATCATTCCGCAAAACAATGCTCTTACGTGCAGTAACATACGT
Organism: Loriculus beryllinus; assembly: GCA_039877255.1. Taxonomy (NCBI): domain Eukaryota; kingdom Metazoa; phylum Chordata; class Aves; order Psittaciformes; family Psittacidae; genus Loriculus; species Loriculus beryllinus. The sequence goes on along the minus strand of JBCJKH010066871.1, from coordinate 14,731 downwards.
TCTATTCTTTTCATTATGTTCACTGTCATAATGAAATGCCTATTTCAGCATTTTACCTGCTGGCTGCAGATGTTAAGAGGAAAATTTCTCTGCTTACCTGGTACTTCCCTTTCAGTAGTAAGGTCCACAGATCCATTCAGCCTGCTTGCAGCTTGGGGGTAAACCAGACTCATCAGTCATCAGCATCAGAAGAATATCCTTCCCATATAAATAAACTCACCCCTCCCCACATCAAAAGTTTCTAAAGCTAAAACAAAGCTAGTCTACTGCATCCCAGACTATGCAGTTCTCTGAAAAAAAGAGAACAGAGGCTGTGAATGATGGGGATACTATGGATCATGATATTAATTACTATGATCTTCAGTTGAATCCTCAGGATTTGGAGATCATGTCCAAGCAGGTGACCATCTGTATATTTTAGAATGGGGGGAGATAAAGACTGTATATGGCAAAGGAAAGCTTTTTTTAGTTGCCACGCTAGAGATCAGGCAGGTAACTTCCAACACATTCCTACTTTAAACCTTAGCATTCAGAGAAAAAGAGGAATCCTTATCTTTTCCAGGCACAGACGAGACTGCTGGAAAAAAGGTGAAAGCTAAAATCTGGATATGAATTAGTTTGGTGTGCTGACAGACAGCAGGCCTTAAATCATAATGTCAAGCACAATAGTGAAGCTCTGCACTTCGCTTCAGCCATTAACAAAACTTGATGGTTTTGTTGTCCTCACAGAGCCTAACAGGTAACTGTCTTTTTCAAATACACATTTCATGCTGGCAGGACTGGGTTTTTTGCCCCTGTGAATCACCCATTTGAGAATCCAATGCTAGATTAAGCATGAGAGACTCACGTAAAATGCTTTCCAAAGAAGGTACCTGGGCTCCGTTCAAGCCTATGAGCCACAAATAAATAAGCAAACATACAAAATTGACACAATCTCTCTTCTCTTTCTGGATGTCAAGCCATGAGAGCACTGCATGGATTTCTTAAATTCCCAAATCTTTGCTGGTAAAACCCTTAAGTCAACGCTAAAGAATGAACACATTAACAGAGAAAGTGCTGGGGACAGATAGACATTAGACTACTCATACTACTGTACCGTATGCACTAGGAAGTCTTACAAACACCCTGATTTACCCAAATACCCTTACATAAGAATTCTCTGGTTTTTAACTGCAGGTAAAAGTCATGCCCTGTGTTTTGGATGTAACATGAATAAGGAAGTACTGAAGAAAAATCCGGGAAGCAAGTGGAAACTCCTAAATGCTACCCACGCTGAGAAGAACAGGTTATGCTTGCTTGTTGGGCAGCTGTACAGACGTACATGGTTCTGCACAATAGGCAAGGAAATTAGACTTGCTCTCATTAAACTGGGAAACATTGTAAAAGGCACTCCCACTCTCAGCTTAAATTGTGTAACTTTTTTCTCTGACTGGTTTACCCGGCCAACAGAACAATATTCCTGCTCCAAGCTGCACCCACCTAATTATTAGCTAAAATATCTCACATGCATTAGCATTCACTGTTTTACTTCAGATACCAACCACACCAGGAAATAAGGGAACACAAATCACAGGGAAATACAAAAATTAGCACTCATAATATTAACCTAGCCTGTTACCAAGTCCTAAAGCAGTATGTCACACATCATTCTAGTATGCCCTAAAACAGTCCATGAGCTTAAAAGAGGAATGCTTTATCTGACCAGGGAAAACTGTCAGCAGATATACCAGCACTGGATAAGCAGATTGAAGTGGTCACACAGAAGAAAGGGAAGTTGACATACACTGAGCATGGCTATGCATAAGCAAGAGAAAAGACAAAAACTTCAAAGTAGGCCTTGCTTATGTTCTTCAAATGTCCAGTTAGGACCCTTAAAAATACTCCTTTTGGTAATGGAAAGGAATAGTATAAAAAGTCTGTACATAAGATTTCTTAACGGCATAGTAAATGTTTTCAGAGCAATTCTACATATCAATGGCTTCATCAAGCTCAGACACTGTCCGGAGACAGTGAAGCTGAACACTGGAATTCATTTTATACATTAGACCATGAAAATAACAGACTGGATATCTGAACTCATGAGGAAGACACACTTCCACTAATGGTTCACTGCAAGGCAATTCAAGTCTGTTATCTGACATTAGGAAAAATTTCCTACCTAAACTTCCAAGCATTCTGATTCAGAAAAATACTTGCCATTACTTTTCCTACTTTGCCCATTTAGACAGTAAGGCAAATTTGCAATGCCATAAGATTTTAAATATGTAGCTTAAAAAAACGGAAGTGACACTGAGTATATACTGTATTACATGAAGATGAATTAGAAATTTCACTGTCTGTATTAGACAGTTCCCAGACAAGAGTATAAGACTGTAAGAATTTAGGACACATTTGCCTAAGTATCACATACTGTAGTGGCCAAAAGACTGGCAGCAAGCACAGGGACTTCAAGTTCTTCCCCGAAACAAGCCCAACTGCAGGAAAATAAATCACAAACAGCATTTGCTCACTATTTGACAGATCTCATACAAAGCTGATAGGTCCAGCCTATTCCATCAAGTAATACCATTATTATCCAAAGCACCCTAAAACTTCAGTAATGCATTTGCAAACATAACCAAACACCTTTAAGAGCCTTACTTGGTCTCTTCAGCCAGAAAGACACAATTAGCATTATTTTCTTTCTATTTTTAAGCATTTCTTGTGTCCCAGCAAGTGCAGAGGGAAAAGAACAGAGAAAGGAACAGAAGAGCACAAGCAGACAATCTCTGGAGAAGCCACAGAGCATTTCACTGCTTTTACCAAACACAAGGTGGTCGGCTGCACCATGAAATTCACTTGCAATAGATGATGAAAACTTTGCAAACTGAAAAATGAAAGCTGCACTAGTTGGTAGCCAGACAGGAAAACATAAATCTATTATTTATAGATCTAATGCTAAAAATTTGACAAAATTCACTCATGCAGGTAAATGACCCGTAACGACTTCAGGTTACAGTTCTCATTGTGTACAAACAAGACCTTCCAGTCACTTTCAGCTGGATCCCTTTCTCTCTGTTGACAAGACATTCCTCAACAGACTTCAGGAACAGTTACATTTTGGGTGGACACCTCATGAGTCCCTTTGTGTACTGTTAATGTTGGAAAGCATGCATCTTTAGCCCAGGCTTACCTCTGACTTCTCAACTGCCATATTCCCACTTACAGTGAACACCTGATAAGCCGAAGACATCAACCCCACACATTTGTTTGCTTCTTTAAGAATGAATCTGATAGCGGAAATTTCTGCTAATGAGATTGAAGTGTTTTTATAAAAGTACCATATTCATATTCTAGATAGCTAACGTGGGAGCACCCCTCAGATTAAAGCAGGCCTGTCAGACTAGCCCACGACAAGCCATACACTACCACAACAAGCATACAGCTCTTCTTGAAGCAAATGAGAATCTGTTCTCATTTTAGCTTCAATATCAGGAATCACATACAGACTTCAAGGGAGGACAGGTTACACTGCTGTGCCCTGCAACAGCTCATGTAAGGTTGAAATGATATCACAGCATTTCCCTGGACTGCTTAGGATCAATAGGCAAATTTTTACCCGTGTTCTTGCACAGCTCCACATGCTGACATACCTGCAAATGTCTGGTATTCCTATTTAACTGAAGTGCTTTCTAGTCATTTGCTTCAAAACAGAGGCAATTGCCATTCACACTGCCCAATGACAGGCAGGACAAGCAAGCAGCCAGAGCCGCTGCAGCCAGTGACCTCCCAGGGAAGCCAGCAACCTTCCAATAACTACTGCCTACAAAGGAGCAGCCCAGCTCATGCTCTGGGAGTCGTTTCAGCTTGTCATGTTTCTCATATTCATTGTCATCACCAGCAAGCATCCCAAATTTTTGGCCTTAGTTTTCAGTAGCCACAAGGTCTGAACTAGCCTGTTCTTAGCTGCCAGTGCTCAGAAAAGCTACCTGAAATTTTTGTGAACTTCTACTGAATAGGAAGAATGTTACAAAAGCCCTGGCCCATGCAATTTTTAGGTTAAGACTTGGCCGTAGTCACTGGGCGCACGTTAGCTGAACCTGTTAGTGCTTGCGAGAGGTTTCAAAAGGCATTTTCCACTTCTGTTGCTGCTGCTGGAGTGATGCCAGCTGACAGCTTTCATACCCATGGGATGTGGCTCAAGCAATGCCGGTCTGAACTTGACTACATTGCAGGAGCTCCTAACAATATCTTTTCTGGACTCCTCTGTTTAGAAACAGTTGGGGTTTACTATGTTGTCTCATGAAAGAACCCATGTTAGAAATATTCCACTTTATGAGAGGCTGTCTAAAGTTAATAAGCCTCTACTGATACTCGTGACTCAACATCTGAGTTACAGCACCCTTCCGAAGGAAGGTGGAAATGGTTCAGTACACAGTAACTTAAAACAACAATATAGGCAAGGTAATCAACCATAAAGGCAGGTGCAGATACAGAAGAAAAGGGGAGTGGGGAAGATAAAGAATAACCTCGGGTGCCGCAAGAAATTTCAGATCCTCTAAAATGCTGTGTTTCCCAGCAAAAGTAACAAATTGCTTTTCTGAGTTAAAGCACAGATATCTTAAGTTCCATGAAGCTGGAATAGCAAGTTAGACTCTTCAGCCAGGAAAAAAGCTCCTGGGGTACTTTACAAAACTACAAAGGCATTAATGGCAAATCAAGTGTACATCAATGGCAAATCAAGTGATCAAGATCAGCTGCTCGCTGCCTCTTCCAATACTGGGGATCAAAGGCAAGGTAAGTAAACCCAGGCTCAAAAAAACCTAACAACAAACCAATGCAATAGCTAATAGACCTGTGCAGCTATTCGCCAGGGGAGAATATGGAAGATATCCTCATAAGCTCAAGGAGAAACTAAACAAGTATGTGAAAAAAGGATCCATTATGTGCTACCAATTAGATAAACCAAAATCCAAAACTGAGGAAAACCTTCAAACCAGAAACGGTCAGGGGATGGCAAGAGGAGCACTGAAACACACTCTTTTCTTCTTAATCCTCACTAGGTATCTACTTACTTCAACTGTGGAAGGAAGCTGGGCTAGAAGAACCTTTGATCTGAAGCCGCACAGACGCTCTTAAGTATTCAAGTGAGGAGACATGGAATTACGTTCCCTTCAAATTGTAAGATGCACCCTTCTCCCCACTGAGAGAGATTTCTCTTCTCCAAGTATGAATGTTCATTTCAGTCAAAATGAGACAAACAATGTTCACTTTATTTTCCATGTGTCTGTACTTCAGAAGTCTGCCCTTGCAACCTTGCTCTACTTCCCAGAGTTAACAAACACATCTTAAAAGCCTATCAGATTTCATCTTAAGAGCTGTTCCAAGAGTTATCCTCTCCACAGCTCCCAACGGAGCTTATTTTCAGAACTAGACTGCTCCTATACTTAGGAACCTTTTTAATTTCCATCCTGATCACTGCCAGCTTTTACCCATCTGTTCATGTGCCAAAACCGGTCTGGTTTTGAGCTAAGCTGCAAGCCATCTGACACATTCACAATAACAGATCAATGGCCTACTACAATGAAGGGAAGTAAAAGCTCAGATCTTCATCACAAAATACCATCTTAAATTTTGCACCTACCATTCCAAGTTAATCCAAATCCTGTAGAACAGAAACAAAACATACACACACATGCTTTAGATTCTACATTAGCCTGCAAACGTCAAGTAAAAATGCAAAGGGATTTTTCTTAAACAGATCCAGAAAGAATATAAAAAATAAGTGCATAAACTTTAAACTTTATAAACTGCAGGATGTTACACACAATTATGCAAGTCATTTATATAATAGTTGTAACAATAAAGGGAAAAATAAAATAAAATAAAATAATAAAATAAAATAAAATAGGAATAAAGTATAAAAACTTACTTCCCAATGTTTTCAGGTAGTGCTTGCAGAGAGATGTCATTTACTGAAAGACATGTTAGATTCTGCAATTCGGGAAAGCTTTCAGGCAACCTGTGGAGATATTGACTCAAATCAAGGACTTCCATCAGAAGTATTGACATTCACGTAATACATACTGGAAAAGAGAACATGTAGTGGAAAACAAGCATCTATTTAGCAAATAAACACAGAGGGAAGCATGCCCAAACTCCAGCACAACTCTCAGAAAATTCTAAGGATCATAGTACAAAAAAACCCCTATCACTAAAGAGATTTTAAAGTTTTTTCTGTGTCAGAGAATAGGTAATATCCATGCCTCCTAGCCCCTTTCTTCCCTGCCCATAGTCTGTAACTTTAAGCAGCTATAGGGCTTGAGAACATTTGAAGCATTTTAAGTCTTTTTAAAATCAACCATATTAAAAAAGAAACCCAAAAATTTTAGTATTATTTTCCTGTATCACCTAGATAGTGAAATAACTAAACAAATTATTTTCATTCAGGCTTCCATTGCATACATGCTTACAGAATGGCCATTTTGTATTAGCTACTAGGCTGCTTCTTGAAGGAACAGTCTGTTCTCTATGAAAACAAGGTTGCACTGTTACAACATTTCACATTTACTGGTTCACAACACAACAGCACATAATCACTCCCTTCTTACACTATAAAATGCAGCCATATGCAAAACACTTCCGAAGTTCCCAAAGCCTTTAGGTCCATCACCTAACGTCCTCTGCATGACTTGTCTTTCCCTGCCTTCACACAGGCAGATTCCTGTGTACCACTCACTGCTCATTGGCAACTGAGCTGCAGCAAGCAGCTCAGTTTGCAGTTGCACAGGAGGCAGGGTGCGTTAAAAGGAATAATGAGGTAGAGAAGAAGCCCCTCACCCGGCCATCCAATTTCTGCTCAACCTCCAGAGCATGCAGCCTAAACTGAAGCTGTAGCATTTGGTTTGGTTCCTGTTCGCACCACCTGGCTCAAGGCAGATGGAGTTACCTTCAGGCAACTAGCTAAAAGGAGACACACACCTACAGGCAAATGCAACTGTGCATGGTGAGAAAGGGGAAAAAACAAATTAGAATGGATGGTAGAGGGTGCTTTTAATGCTTTTAGTGCTCAACTCCATACTGCACTGTATGTAATTTTCTGAACCTTAGTAACAAAACATGCTTGATGTCTCCAAAATGTGAGCTCCCCTATAAATACTCATCACCAGTTAGGCTATAACAGATTTAAGACTGGAGTTAAATGGGCTGAGTATCTTTTTGTCAGCCCTGAAGTGGGCAGGCAGTTAGACTAGATGACAGTGGTAGGTGCTTTCTAATTAGAACTATTCTATCTATATCATATAGTGGAATTCCAGTCTAATCTACAATAAATATGCCTGCTTTTAATTAACATAAATCTGAAATCATCTGAAAACAACAGGGAAAATGGTCTGCCAGCCACTTCTAATGCTGTAGGCTCATCAATTATTAAGGTTGACAATGAGACAACATATTGTATTAGTGGTAGAACATTGATTGGGAATATCTCTGCCCAGCTTTTAAGCTTAGAGGAAATAAGGACAAGACTCAATGGCTATAAAAGAGTTCCACGATATCACACAGAAAAGGAAATCATTATTAGACTTTCCCACTCTATCTGTGCAAATTAGTGCCAAAACCTACATGCTGTTGTACAAGTAAAATTGACATTTCTGGCAGAAAATGCCTTGCAACCATGTGTAAACAGCTTGTGGTATCTGTGTTTTCTAGCTTAGTAAACTGCTCCAAGTGATGTTTTCCAGGACATACACAGACTTTGGAGCCACTTTATCAAGAATTGTCTAAATTCCCTTTAACTGTTAACTAAGAGCTATGAGATATACTTCAACCCCATTAAAAAGCCTTTCAACTCTTCTGTTAATTTTACTCAGTTGTAGCTGTGCATTACAACTACTGCTTAAGGAAACACATTACTTGGGTCCCAGGCCTTATTCAGCACACAAAATCGAGAAGGATAACTAGCACACTAATACAGACAATTCTGGTTTCAGTAGCAAGAGATGCAGTTCTGAGCTTTATGTTCTGCACACTCATGCCTGGGAAAAAGCTGTTTGGGAACCCTTACCACTTGCCTATCTAAATATCAGTTCAACCTCAGTTTGCTTTACTGGATTTTTGTGGTATTATTATCCTCAGTATATAAATGGGCTACAGAGGCACAAGGATTAAGATCACAACTGTCCCTTCAACACTCAAAGATGTGACTTTCCAGAGAATTTAGACCACACTATGGGTGATATTCAAAGCACACTTCTGAAGAAACTCAGCTGCACACGTGGGAGAAGCAGTCTTGCAAAACCACTGGAGCGGCTTAAGATATTACAGACACTCTCCTGTTTGTTAGCACTCCAGCAACCCAGCAAGCTGCTAATCATGCAAGTATTCCTAGCACATCACAGTGCAAAGCAAAGCAGGTCGGCAAGTGCCCACAGTGAATACTCTGGCTTACGTGACTTTCCCAGCATCACAAAGGAACACTGTGCCATGGGCTGGTTTAAGAAACAGTTTCCAAATACTAGTCAAAGGCCTTAACTAGCAGATGATTTTTTCCTTGCTATCTCCAGCCTTATTTTACTAGGTAAATTTCAAATTCTTCAGCAAATGGAACAGAGAAATGTAAACAGAGAAAAGCCCCTCTTCTGTACTTAAACTGTGTATAATCCCCAAACCCCAGATCATCAGAATACAGACCGCCAGGAACCGTAGCAGTCACTGACATATGCAGTGCATTTCTGCCACATGCTACTGGATGTCACCGTGTCCCAATTGATAGAAGGGTGATGAAACGCTAGTCCAAGCTTTAATCGTTAGTAAAAGCCATTATCTGCAGCAGCTGATATAAAGCCTATTCCAAATCATCAGGCACCTGGGTTTGTGCCAATGTATTCATGCTAACCACTGCCTTACCTTTACCAAGTATGAGCATGGTTTTCCTATGCATTTAAGAAGGGGAATGAAAATTACTTAAGAGACAATCGGATTTACATTTTTCCTGGTTGGCTAACAAATTTTATCCCCTCCCAAGAAAGATGCACATCACTTCTTAAATCTGAACTTTTCCTGCATTCCCTGCCAGAGACAGACAGTGTTGGCAAGATTTCATAGAGATCCTAGATCACAATTTTTAAGGCTTATTTAAAATTGTAATTGTTACAGCAAGACTGTAGTTCTGGTATAGCAGGTACTAAGAAGAAGGTGGAAGTTACCTAGTCAGTGGATTCCCACTGAAATCTGCTACCTGTAGTGCTCTGCAAAATGAGATGCTTTCTGGTATTTCAGGAATATCTGCAGAAGAAAAAATAAAGGAAAAAAAAACCGTCAACAACTGTACTGCAGCTACACTGAAATTATTGCCTCATTACATTCAGTAACTTGCTACTGCAAGAAGTTATCTTGGCATCTTTCAAGACATTTCAACATGCGAGCCTGCTTAATGTCCATGTACACAGCTATTGCAGCACAGCCATTCTGTGCTTTTTCACATCCCATTTCCCCCTTCTGCTCCACATTTGTCTTCCTGATTCTGGACTACTCACCTGTCCTTGGACTGATCTTTATCAGCCTCTGCTCATCAAAAAACCCAAACTCTCTATGTGCCACGAGTGTCCTAAAGAACCAATTAAAATCTGAGCCTCTTGTAACCTGATCAATACTTGCCCACAGTCTGTGAGGGAAGAAAGTATGTGAGAAGGGAAAACAAGGGGAGGAAGAAAAGAAAGTGCACGTCTCTCTACCTGTAACACACACATGGGAGAAGAACCAGCCTCCCTCACACTAAAACCAGGTAATTTTAAAATATTATTGAAATTGATCAGTCCCAAGTTAAGTTCTAGGACACTTTTTCTGACTGCTAGAAAGTAATCAGAGATATCTGTATGTAAAAACAAATTTCTTTTTCTTTCAAGTATCATTAACATTACATGTTTACCTACTACAGATTGGCATATGCTATCTTAGACATAAAATTGTTTTCTGGTCCTTTTACACCAAGCTGTATTTTCATGAGTAGCTGTATGGCCTCTGTGTAGGTCCTTGTTTACTGTTACTAAGATCCAGCAAAACTGAAACACACGTTTGGTTTCTTTGTTTAACAACTTAGATTCTTATGACTCACTTTGAAAAGAATTTAAAAGGAAAAATGGTAAATCCTAAAGTAAAAATCAGACTTTATTTCCAAGTTTTTCCTATTTCCGTTTTTTCTACAGAGCATGATTACATCTACTCCATCTCCTCTTCCTACTGCTGCCATCACAAAGAATACTTTGGGAAATGCCTTCACAGATTTTCCTCATGCAAGTGGCACCACTGACTTTAGCAGCTATCGGTGATCTAAATACACTGAAAAAATACTTGGCAATTGGGTCTCTTCCTACCTAGCTGAGTAACTCAGAATTGACTGCTTATGTATTTCATTCAGCTCTTCTCCCCAAAAGCTGTGCAATGGAGGGAGGAAAGTACCTGCTCATCACGTTCACCTCTTGCCAGGTAATCTGAGCAAATGCATCTATTTTGAATGATTCCCAGATCGGAACTGAACCCAGGGCCAGCAAGAACACCAGGTCACTAGTTGTGACCAACCAATGAAAGGGCAGTAGAGGAGCCTCTCTTGGAAACCTTCTCTTCCCTACATGAGTGGGAAGAGCTGGAAGAAAGGAGGGAGATGGGCACCACCCAGATGGGTTTCACCCCATCCAAGAGGTGCTTCCTCTTGGAATGGAAGCAAATCACTCTTCCTCAAGAACTGTAGTGCTCCCAGTACACTAGGCACAGCTTTGAAAACAGGTAGGGCAGAGGGAGAAACAGTTCCTAATGATTATGAGTAGCTCTGGAGTGGTCTAATCACCAACCCCAGAAACTCACTGCATACTCAGAAAATACATTTACTGTTACTAAATATCAAAATAATGAGTAAGAAGCAAATACCCACACTGCAACACATCAACCAACAAAGCTGCGCTCTCACAACACCAAAGCCACCTAAGGTGAGGTTTGCCTGGAGCAGTACAAATAGTTCCCTCAGTACGCTTGGTGAAGGAGAAACTTTCAAGGCCCATTAACAACAGTAGTTTTCCCATAAAACGGAATAGGTGACTTTAAAGACTAACTCCCATCAATGATGTTTTATATGTTCTTACCCACCCACTCCTCCATAACAGCTTTGGTATTTGAGGGGAAGCAGGTTTTTTTGAGGGGAAACATCTTCCCAGAAATGCAACAGCAATGAGATAAACTGAGGTCAGAAGGGACAGGTCACACCAAGTCCCCAAGTCAGGCTTAAGAGAGCTCACTTCCCTGGGGCAGCCTGCCTCACAGAGGGACCAGACCACCCAGTGGGACTGCAGCCTGGATCGAGGGCCAGAGAGGTGTGGGTACCACAATTTCAGATCCTGTGCAGGGGGCATCAGGCCAGAGAGCAGCCAAGCCTCTTCAGACTCTTCATGCGTCCCATCTCAAGCCTTAGTTCAGCACAACACACACCAGTGCACAGTCACCCAGTGGATCCTCCACAAAGAACCTCAGATGTAGTCATGAAACCACCACAGGGCTCTCAAATTTAAATGGAAGGTACTTGAACAACCAGCCTGTTTCAAAGCATCACATTCACAAGCATCGATCCTGACCCCACTTCAGGAATAAAAACCTCACATTTTATTTCACATGGTAGGGACAAACAGGTCTGAATAGCACATTTAAGTAACTGAAACGGAAAACAGAAATTTCATTAAGATTGCATGATTAAATGATGACCTTAAAGTGATAAATTCTCGTAACACTCGAAGTACTTAAAAGTATTTGCCTTTCATTAACACTCCAGAAAGTAAAAGCACTGATATCATTGCAGAGACATTGCTCCTTCCTGCAAAACAGATGGAATTTTCTTTTTTTTTTAAAGCATTCACTTCTGAAAGCATGTTCCAAGAAATTCAAACAGTACACAGAAATGAGAACCTTCCCTTTCTCTACGAAGAAATACACATAAAATCAAAACAGTATCAAAAATGCATTTCAGACAGTAGAGCCAATGGTTTTACCCATTCCACAATTAAGCACCACCTGTAGAAAACTGAATTTGTAATACAGGATTATTGATAACAAAGGTCATAAATGCACTCAAACAGATGTTGTTACTTCTACCTTGCATTACAGCAACAATGCTGATAGTGAGCTCAGCTAGTAAAGAATGTGTCATCCACCATTTAGTCTTCATACCATCCTTCCATAGATAACTGGCTGGAAAAGCCCTGAAAGGGACATGAGCAATTCAAAGCTTCTGAGGACCCCAAATAACTTGTTTCTTTTAAACCAAGACAGTGTCCACAGCTTTTATATACACACATATATGTAGATACACAAACCTCTCATATACAAATACACACTTGCCTGTGTGAATCATTTTTATCCCGGATAAAAACAAACTTACGAAAATCAAAGCTCAAGTAGAACTAGCTGTTCTACACAGTTTATACACATAAAAATGCAACATAAGTAAGATAAATTTAAATCCTCTATGACAATATTTCTGAAACTATCATGTTACTGATTTCCTCTAACAGTGTGTAGTTTCATTGCCATATTGCAAATAATTTTGACTTCTGTATGATGGACTATGAAAAAAAGAAAATAGAAATAGACCTTCTCAGCATAAGTATTTTGATAAGCTTTTTCTTTTACAAGTCCTGGGTATTATCTGTAAAATCAGCAAGTAGCTGAGCTAAGTAAAAATTACTCCAATATAAGATACTATGTAAAATAAGGCAGTATAAGCACTGCTCATAGTTTGGATGCATTTTCAAATTACTGAATCTGTTTTGAAAATGAATCATCCTTCCCCAGCACAGATATTCCAACTATGAAGTCACTATATGAGCAAAAATCTTCAAGAAGAAATGGTAACAAGACACAGGGAAAAGAAAGAAAACTCCATTTCTAGGGGTGTTCTACACGTATACTTTCACTACTTGTTTTTTCTCTTGCACCTAACTGGACAAAGAACAGACAAAAATTCAGCGCCACTGTCTGAATTGAGGATCACTACATGTTTATCAAGTTCAACAACATTGAAATGTAACTCATTCTAATTGCAAGGCATCTTAAAAAGATTTCTGAGGCAAAACTACCAAGTTATAAGCAGATATTTTATCACTACATGTGAAGACTACTGTAACCTTGTGCTGTATAAATGAACTCAGAGGAGAAAAAGCAAGTAGCATTTTAGCATATGACAACAGAAATGAAGTGATAATTACAGCAGAGGTGATGATTCATAATAGAAGCATTGACATAATCAACTGAAATGCAACAGAAGATATTAAAATATATAAATAACTCTTTCTGTCTCTTGATGGATTAAACAGCTTTCACCATTACTGTTGACTGCTCGGTTTCATTACATTAACACATGCATCCCTGCCAATATTAGCAGCAGTAAGGTTAAATGCTTTTCCTGACACTGCTGGATACCCAGCTCAAATTCTCAAATTCTACTTAAATATCTAGGATTCTTCTAATGCTACACACTGAAAAAATGCTCTACATTTACACGATGCCCCAGATGTTCTGGCATACAGATTGTGCAGCATTGCTAATAATAAAGCCATAAACCAAGCATAAGCTCTGTGACGTGTGACAACACAAATACGCTGGCAGCAAAAAAGAAGTCATGCCAGCAGAAGTGGATGAAAATAAAGCTTGGCAGTCATGTATGTAAGAGGGCATATTTCCCTCCTTCCCCCCCATTCAGAATACCTCTCAGATGTTTATTGTTCTAGTTTGCACAAGAATCTGCTAATGATATAACAAGCCCTGTGCAAGTGACTTAAAAGGTAAGTTCAACACTAGGGAATTTTGTGTTATCTAAATAAGAAAATTACTTCTGATAATTTTTTTTTTGTGCCTTTAATAATAAAAAAAAAAAAAGCCAACAACAACAAACAAAAAAGATTTTTACACCAGCTACATCTCTCAACCCCCATTCCTCCGCTTTCCTCCTTCTGGTAGCTGGGAGGGCAAAAGGAGAAGAAAAATCTTACTTTTAAGCTGATAAAACCTTTCATATGGCACATTTTTGCAACATTTTATGTAGACTTTCAAGAACTGGTAGTATTTTTTTGTCTATCCAGAGGCTACAGCGCCAGAATCTTTGATGAATTCTGTAATAGTGAATGCAATTTCCAATACCTAATCAATATCAAGACAAAAGCAATGGCCCAGAAAGTCTATGACAGGGTGTCCAGTCCAGAGCTACTCAGATAGTGGACTCTAGCTCAAAGTAAAAAGTATTTTTACAAGAACTTCATTGAGGGAGAGTTTACAGTGTTGAAGAGTCTTTCAGGTTGCAGCTACTGGATACTGTCATGTTTTCCAGCTGTGAAGGCAACATGGAGCACTGTGCTTTAGGAAGGCTGGAGCTGGCACAATGCATACACCCAGTGAAAGTCAGGTGAATAGCCCTGATCTAGATAAGCAAAAACATAAGCAAAACACCTTAACTACTCAGTGATTCGTAATTCATAAATGTATTAAGCAGTTGATGAGTTTACACTAGAAGTATACCCAAGAAGCCCATTCCAGACCCAAAGACTGTGAATCCATGCAGCGTTATCCATCAGGAGAGAGATAACAAGCAGCGAACCAGATCTCACTCAATTCAATACACAGATTTTTTTTCCCCCTGTCTATTCTCACGTGTATAATATACAATATCTACATCAGTGTATCACACACACATTGAAGTATGAAGCCCTGCAGTCCT
>JBCJKH010066864.1:0-18218 GCA_039877255.1 Loriculus beryllinus | reverse complement strand
TAAGGCAAAAGTTCTTACTGTGAGGTTGATGAGCCACTGGAATGGGTTGCCCAAGGAAGTTGTGATTGCTCCATCCCTGGCGGTGTTCAAGGCCAGGTTGGATGGGGCTTTGAGCATGCTGGTATAGTGGAAGGTGTCCCTGCGCATGGCAGGGGGTTGGAACTGAATGAACTTTAAGGTCTCTTCTAGCCCAAACCATTCTATTATTGTATGATGATTCTATGTCCCACCTGACTAAGATCAGCCACAGGCTGGCCAATGTGTAATACCTACATATGTAAGTGTGTTTCTGAACTTCACAGAATGTCAGGAATTTAACCTAAAAAATGCCCTTAACAGCTCCTGTGCAGAATATATTTACTTATGTGGAATAACAGCACTTCTCACCTTATACACTTACTTGATAGTGTGTGAAGAGTGCTATGCAGAGTTAGAAGAAGGTGTTAGGATCAGTCTGAATTTGGATAGGACATGACATCAAATGAAGATATTAGGAATGAGAGGTTTGTTACATTTATTACCTTCACATTTGAAGGAGGGACAAGTATTAACAGCAAACAGCAGTATGGATATATTTTTACTTCTCAGTCATCAACACTTTGCGAAGAACACAAAGGGCAAAACAAGGAAAAAGCACAAGTGGCAAGACAGAAGTGTGTTGAAAAAGCACCATCTTTGCTATTCTGCTGTAGTCAGAAAAGTCAAAATCCTCTTCAGAATACAGGAATAAAAAATGACAGTCTGCTAGACTGAAGCCTGACAAAATTGCCATGAAAATAAGCTAGCTCCAAGCAAAACACTGCTCATCTACTGTTTACCGTTATGTTGATTTTTAAGATAAAAAGTCTGATTCTCTGTTTGGGGAGAGGAAAATTATTCATTAGCATGGCAATTTTTAATGCCATTATTTCATAATTACTCCATGGAGTTTGGAGCAGGGATGTCTAGCATTTCCAATAGGTTTTTCATCCTATTGAATAACATTGAAAAATAATCAGCATAATCAAATCCAAATGTAAAATTAATGTGAAATTGCCAAAAGCTGACATGTGGACTTTGAAAAAAGCTTCATTAAAAAAGGAAAAAAAAGTATAAAAAGAAAAAAAAGTATATTTTGACCCAAAGGAAGCTGTTTCAGAATAATGCATGAAATAAGCTGTTGCTACCTTAAAGTGTGGAACACTGAAGACAGATGCAACTTATGTCTAAATCAGGACTGTGCCAGGACATAGTGTGTGCACCACAGGTTGAACTCATGTGCTTAGTGCTCCTTTAATCTTCCCTCCTTGCCTGCACATGTTCAGCAGGTGTGAACTTTGTTGACATTTTTTACGTTACCTGTGATTTCAGTAACAGTGAATAAATCAAAATTTTAAGAGAGGAGAGAAAAAAACATTTTTTAATTGTGTAAAAAAAAAGTACAATTTAATGTGCTAGTATATTGTGATTGCAACCTAAAGCCATGTGATATCAAAGGTATTGCATCAGCAAAGTTATTCTTACGTTGTATTCTGGGGTTAACATTAAGTAGTGATGGTGTTCATGCTACTTGTTTACCTGTGATTAATTTGCCTTTATAGTCACTATATAAAAACTACATGGTCAAGGTACAGCTCTTTTACAAACTTAGATAGTCAGAACAGCCTGGAGTTCTCTCTTTTGGTATCATGCCATGTGTCTGTAGAGCAAGGAATGTTTGTTTAAAACTGAAAAATCCACTTTCTCATTCCTTGCAAAAAATTGGTAGTTACTACTGATTCAGATTCTGGGCACAAACAATACAAATACACATACCAAATCAGGTACTGTGATCAACTGTGTAGAACTGCTTCTTACACTACAGTTCATGAGCAGGTACTGATAGAAAAAGCTTTACTCTGAACAGGAACTGGGGAAAAAGCAGAGCTGGGGAAATAAATAAGAGAAGTCTCCGAACTGGGTGAGATGTTGGTTGAATTTGTATTTCTGTAGGGTGCTACTTGCAAGTAACTAAGATCAAAAAAGAAGTATACTTGGAAACCTGTTTGCGACAGGATCAAAAGGAAAGCAAACGGAAAATAAGGAGAATGGGGAAAGAGAAGAGGCACTCTAGCACTTGGGGGGAAGTGGAGGTGATGGAGGTGGCATGTGTTACTTTCTCTTCGGATGTGAGGCTTTAATTTCTTTTGCATGTTTTGCACATTAAGTCTGTAGAATTGTGTTTGCTTTCAAAATCTCATCAGTCACAAGTGCTTGTTGGATTATTTCTGACAGTATTGCTAGTCTCTGAACTTCATAGTTGTGATTAGTTCCTTCAACAAATCTTCCATGCAATTGCTTTGGTTCTCATAATTAATCCCTCTCAATCAATCGAGTATAGTTTTCAAAGGCTGAATTGTTAAATATGAACATGTAGGGGATCCTTGTTCATGATCCCATAAATGAGAGGCAGTTTTAAAGGTTTTAATTCTTAATATATGTTCCTGCAATGAAGAGAACCTGACTACCTGAAAAAGAGCAAAGAACCATGTTATAGCATACTCCATTTAAGAATGGAGTAGGGGACTTTTACAAAATATATTCTTAATGTGTTAAAATGCCAGTCAGTTTTTGAATACTTGCAAAATCTTGGAATTGATTTATTAAAGGTCAAATTCTGCCTCTTGTATGTGAGATGCAAATGTATATATGTATAGCTCTGTACAGGTGGTTAAAGCAAAGCTGTTCATTTGCTGACATTTGTGAAACAACTTTTTTTTTTTACTATATGTGTGAGATTAGAGAGGTTCAGCATACAAAATGATGTGTGATACTAGCAAACAGAAAAGCAAGCAAAACGAAAGGTTGTTCAACCTGGAAATGAAGGCTGGATTGGAGGCTGCATTTTACATGTTTTACTGCATACAAATTTATAATCCACGTATGCAGGACCTATGCATATGCAGACCTATTAAAATGGAACTTACAAGGACTGTACACAGTATTTGAATACTAAAATTTTAGAAAGCAGTTGCAGCTTCTTCTCAAGAACCATGACCTCTGTAAAAACATAAAAAAAGTCCCAAACAATTACATTGTCTGTTTTGGGGCAGAAAATTCAACTTGCTAGCCATTAGGCTACTGAAATAGAGGAGTGCTATTCTCCTGTGTATGTGTATCAGCCAAAAGGTAGTGTTTGGCACTTGGAATCCCAACTGGATTTAGACATCTCCTTAATCAGGTTTGTGAACCCTCCCATGCCCGGTTTTCTGATGCATGGATGCCCTGCAGTTTCCTGTGGAAATACATAAATTTCTATGGTCCATATGTTTTCTTTTTATAGTACGTAAAAGGAAAATACAAAATATATGTGTTTTTTTCCCCATTTGTAGTTACTTGTAGTCACTGGAGAAGGAGAGACTTCTAATTAAGATATTCTGCATCATGCCCTGGAAGCATTCAGAGGACGTACCTGCATTAGCAATTTTGTATGAATTAAGAATGTGTTTTTGAAGTAAAGCTCCTCATTGTCTCTACATGCTGCGCTTGGATTCACATCACAGAGCGGTCTTGGAGAATGCAAAATGGATTCTTTTTTTTTCTTCTGGTTAATAAGAAGATGTGCTCCAACAATTACCAGATATTCAAATCCAGAGGCCCAGAGCAGAATAGGTCCAGAGCTTTTTGTATGTATAATGCAGATGTCAGCTTCTCATCACCCGTATTTTACCCGAAGGATTTGCTCGTATTGCACTGCACTGCTTCCTAATAGAGATATAACAGAGATTTCTTCAATGCTTTGTATCTTTTAGCTACAGGATGAGTCTGGGTCCTTCAGCACAGGCAGTCTGAATCACTCTGCTGCAGTGAGGTGCCTAAATCTGAGGCACTGAAATGTTCACATTAGCTATCCGAAAGTAGGTGATATAAATACAGTTCATAGCATTCGTATCATAACATAGAGCAAAGCAGTGCAGGCAGCGGCTGTGTATCGCTTCTTACTTCAGTCCTGTTCAGTGAGTTGTTCTCCTTGGGGGAAAATGCAGTGGGGATTGCACCCTGTCTGTGCTAATCCAGCTCTTGACTGCTTGCTGTTTGAGAGAAACATGATGATATTTAAAAAGAAAAAAAAATCCAACCCAATAGAAAATAGGGACCCCCCCCATCCCGCTTTTTTTTTTGAGGCAGACCCTTCTCAATACTTGTGTTCAGCTGCTTGTAATCACTTGGCTGGCACAAACCAGTTTGATTCTTGTACTAGGACTATTAAGTAAACCATCTAAATTGTTACTAGCATTAACTTCTGTTTCCTAGCTTGTTCTGTTGAAAGCTATTTGGTAAATCTTGTTTCACTGTCAATTTTGATATTGTGCCTCCATCCCAGAAAACACAGACCTCTCAATTCATTCAAAGAATAGTTTAACAGTACACATTTGTCCTGTCAGAGCCATAGTAAGTCAAGTGCAGAATGGTGCAGGCTGTAGTGAGGTACTATTCTGTAACTTACTGATTCTCATAGCCTTTGTAGCATGTATTTCTACTTAAAACACTTAAAAATACTACATTAGCTCATATGTAGGACAAAAAAAAAAGAGTATTAATTAGAAATTCAGAATTTTGGCATCCAGCATTAAAAATATAGATAATTAGGATTGGTGCAAGAACTTCCACTTAGCTCCCTTGTATGTATGAGTAAAGATAGTTGTAGAAGCATAATAATGCACAAATCCTCATATATGATCAACTGCATTTATATGATTAATTATTTTCCTTGTTTTATACTAGATTTTTATTCAAATTTTGTTCTGAAGACTATAAGTATTCTCATACCCTTTTCTTTTAAAACTGCCATATCTGGAAACTGGATTAATTCCCCTTATTGTCACAATGCTTTCTGAGATGTTAATTTTTCTTTTACAGGTGAGAAAGAAGCTTATTTTTAAAGTTTCAGATTCTCAGCTTGTGTCAAATGAGTACTTAGCACTTTGTATTTTCCAACCCTTACTAGCACTGGTTTCAGCTTCAGTCTCCAAGTATATCTTCTGCATATCAGGCTCCATTGTGTCTGGTTTTGAACATCAGAAAGTGGTTAATGTAAATGGAGAACCATTTGTGAAAATTTGACTGAGACACAGGAGACTATAGCAAGAAGAATGGTAGAATGCAGTTCTCTGTGGAAATGCTCTTGAGTATGATAATCTCATACTCATGAGATTATCCTTTCTTTAGCTGAAACTCCCATCTCCATTCACTAAATGCTTTCCAAGTTCGTCAAAAAAAGACTTGCAGACTGAATAATACTCAAATCTCACTCATTTTAAAATCAGTTTAGTCCTATGCCATTCACCATTGTGATGCATATGCATGCAGGACAGAAGGTACGATTTTATCGTATGAATGGTTCCTTTTCTAACTTCCATTGTGATCTTTAAACAGGACTATTTAGTTGTGTATAAAAGTTACAGTGAAGGTGCCTGAATTTAGACTTTCTTATTGCCATGTAATCGTTCTGTACAAAATTCACACCACATCTGTCTTCCTGTGGTCTTTGTTCTGCCCAAATCACATCTTGGTTCATTAAAAGTGCTTTATGGCTCCTTTGTATTGTGATAAATTTCCCTGATATTCATACAGTAGTAGTTTAGTGAGAATATGATGGCAGAAATTGAAAAATGTGAGTTCAGCTGCACACTTAAGTGTTCTGTGACTGACCAGTCGATCTGCTTCAAATGATACCCAAAACAACACCACATTGTGGCGCTCTTGCCTTGCAAGGTTAGGAGGAACCTTAGAAGGACATTTGGGGGTGAAAAAAATAAACTGATGGTGTACAGTTTGATTCTTTTGAGCATCTGAGTGGCATTCAGGTCTATACATGGATGAAGAGGGTGGTTTGGGATTTGATTTACAGGTCCTCTTCTTTGTGAAGCTTGTTCTACTCCAGGACTTACTATCGCTGGGGGACCAAGAGACAACTAATGAGAAAACACATTTTGCAAGAAGAGCAGACTTGTCAGCAGCAAGGTGGGGAGAAGGCACAGTTGAAGAACAAGTGTTTGGTTTATGCCTGAGCTTTTCCAGAAAGGGGAAAAATGCAGTATGTTCAGGTCAAGTGTCAACTGCTAAAGTACTCCTTTAAGCATGTTGAAGTGCCAGGTTCATATGGGACTTAGACTTACTTTAAACACTCCACAAGAATGAGAGCAGTTCTTCAAAGCTGAAGGCTGAAGCATTCATTAATTTCAAATGTTTCTCTTAGAATGATTTACTTTTAGTCTACTAGACTCTTCATTTACTACTGAGTAGTTTTATTATTGTTTCTGCTTCCTTTTGAGAGTTACTTCGGATATTATACTGCAAATTTCAGAACCTCCCTGAAAAGAGAAGCCTGGCTTGTCTTCTCCTTCTCTCTGGTTAGTGAGGTTACAGCTATGATTGAATTACAGGATATGAGCAAGTGGCAAGGTTTAGGAGACATATCATATTGTGGTACCTCTCATCTAATGCATTTCACTTGGTACAAGCCTCTTTACCACTTTTCCTGTTTCACATATCTGCCTTGAGAAGCTTTTCTCCTATTATTATTTTAGCCTTGTAAGGGTTTTGTTTACATAGGTCTCACAAACATTTTTCGTTATGCTGAGGTTTCCAGTATGTAATGCAGCTTCTAGCTGCAGCTCCATGACCTTGTACCAGCCAGCGGTATGGTGTCAGTAAGACATGTCACTCATTGTCAATGAATGCTCCTCCTTCTCTATTGTTTTACCTGTCTCCACAGCAACTGACAGCTCAGATGGATTTCTCAGAAGCTGATCTTCCCTGCTGAAGCTTTAATTTCAAGGCTTAATTTTAAATTCTAATTCTAAAATGTGTGCCCTGCCCACATATCATTCCATTTGTGCCTTCTCAGCGTGCTGAAAAATTCCATCTTCTCCCTCTCCTGTCTTCTGATATAACTGTAGCAGCTGGTGCCCCAATAGGTTTCAAGGAGCATAATAGAGGCAACCTCAAAAACAAAGAAAAAAAGCAAGACAAAGTGAACCCCCCACCTTAATATGCTTTCCTCCTACTTAACTTCCCTGCTCAATCCCTACGGTCACGTATAACTGAGTATAGGAAGTGTCTGCATCATCATCCTGATGGTCTAAATCAGAACTTGGTGGTTTACTCAAAGACGCGCATACAACAGACAGTATTAATAAAATGAAATCCAAATCGGTTTTGTTTTTTGCTTTGTTTTGTTTCAGTGTTTAGGATTTTTGTTGTTGTTGTATGTTGTGGTGTTTTGTTGCTGTTTTTTTTTTTGTTTTGGTTTGTTTTTGTTTCCCCTCGAATGAAAGTTTCTTAGTCAGTTTAATCTTTCAGAGATCAGATACAGAGGCTTTTCCTCATGTTGATTCGCTGTGGGGCTCCTTCTCTATACCTTTGCTAAGTATACCATACTGTTGAAATTGTTGTGCAGATGTTGTGCATTGTAAGGTTGTTCAGTAAATAATTTTCTGTTTGGTCTTGTTTCCTGTTAATTGATAATTCCTAAAGTTGCATTTTGTTTTTAACTGTTACGGGGCATGAAAAACAATAATCAAAGGATTTAATTTGGATATTAATACTGATGAAATTCATAGGAGTCCATGATTGTTGTCTGTAGTTAGGGCTGTCCCTTCTTGCTTTGCATATGCAGTGCTTGCAGATAGCTACTTTGAATTTCATTTGCCATTTTTTTTTTTGCCAAGTGATTCAGTATTGTGAGATTCTTCTACAGCTCTTCAAAGGTTAGCATGGTACAAAACAGTAAGTGAGGTTCCTAACGTATGTTATCAACATGCTCAAAGAAAAGCCTCTTTCCTACAAATTAAGTTCTTAGAGCTGCTTCTTTTATTTCAGACAAGAAAAGTGAAGACCTTGGAACACTATTCTTACAGACCCATGAAGATTAGAGATACTACTGTACGGAGGTCTGTTTGACTAGCGAAATAGAACCAAAATCTTCAGGCAGATATCTTTTCTGAAGCTAAAAGCACTTACAATAAGATATGGAATCACATTATTAATTCAGATGAGTGCTTCTTATAACTCACATTGCATTCATTTTCAAAACAAATCCAAATAGCGTTTTTCCTTTCAGGTGAGCATCAGAGCTTTTATAGTGGCACTATCAATCTGCAGCAAAGAAGTCATGATTTCTATTTTGGGATCTATGGGAGTGGATGCATGGCTATCAGTACATAAATTTATCATTTATGCTGTTGGTCATACAGAGTAGAGTAAGATAAAAATTGCATGTGATACATAAAGTTTGTTTTGAATGTCCATATTTAGAGTTTGATCTTGCTTTTGAAGCAAGATCTATCTTTCCAAGCTCATAACAGTGAAAAATTGCACGTTAGTTGATTTATGGACAAAAAGTGTAATGATGCTTATCTGGAGGTTGCTTTCTTCAGTGATAGAAGTCCTCAGATCAGAATATTGTAGAAGTGCTGTGTAGAAATATGGCGATTCATGTCATTATGGTAAATTCTTATGTTCTGCAGAACCAGAAATCTTCCTCCTTTTCTCCCTCCATCTCTCTCCCCCCCCCACCCCTCCCCTTCAGTTTGTTTATTCAAACCAGTCTATTACTTAGGAATGTAACACTGAGCTAACTTGGCTGTGAAAGGTTCCTAATATAGGTTGAAATTTCAGGGAGTGAGATCAGGTATCACTTGTTTAATTTTGCCCTCCTATTGCAGGGATAAATATGTGCCAGTCTTAACAGACTTGTGATCTTTGTAGGAAAGGGAAATCTCAACAGTTAACTGTGACCGAAGATCACAAGGGTGGGGATTTCTGTTCTTTAAATCGTTTATTGAAAAAAAAACATCAGATATATGTGAGGTCAATTAAATAGCCCTAGAATATTCTGCTGGGGTTTTTTTTAAGTGGCTGAATTGCTGGTATTAGAAGATTAAACTTTAGATTATGAAACTTTTAGATCTGCTTTCTCTGTTCCCATTTCTCTTAACCCCATGCCTGCAACTTGTCTGAGTCAAGGACACTATTATTATGTGACATAAAGCCCAGTATTTTTAAAGAGTGTTTCCCAAAGTAGTTTTGACAAATGAGACAGACAAAATCTTTTCACCTGTTCATCACTTACCAGGGGTTTTAAAATATCTATATACATATACATATATAAAATATCTACAACATATTGTAAGAAAATAGTAAAAAAGGGACTTAACCACCGTGGATACTAGAACAACTAACACAGTGATCTAGGCTCAAGATGAGCCTTCCTCAGGAGTACTTCAGCACAAACCAGTTGAAAAACTACTCTGCTTACCAGGGATTACTGAAAAATGATAGCCATGCCTTGCCTATATCTCTGTACAACAGTCAGGATGGGTCTTAGGCTAACCCAGAAGCATTTATGTTGAAGGAGTCTAGTTAAGGCAGTTTAAAATTGTCTTGGAGCAAGATGCTAATTAAGTAGTATAGAATTGGTGCTTGAGCTCATTACACAGCCCTTTTTTTCTTTTTTTTTTTTTTTTTTCTCTTTTTTTTTGTAATATAAATTCTAAATCTCAGATATTTAGAGAACACTGCTAGGTAATTTAGTGGCTGTCATGTCCTGTCCCAAAGTACCAGCACTGAAAAATACCCTCCTTGCTCAGTGTAGTTACAATGCTCCCCCTGTCCCCCTGTAACACTTGAGCACTGGTTCCCTGGAGATTAATCTCCCTGTTTTTTTTTTTTACTGTTGTCAGTGTTAACTCTTCCCTTGCAGTCTCTTCTTTCTCAGGCTTCTGTTCTGCTTTCCAGAAAATATAACCTTGATGCAGCCAGATTGTTTTTCTTATGTGAGACCTCAGAAACTTCTTTAACATCAGCTTATGACAGCAAGTTATTGTGCCTTATTTGTAGTCTAAAATCAGTCGAAAGTCACTCTCCAGGCAACGTGGAAGAGTTACCCTTCTTTCTCCCGTATTGTGAGGGTAAAAAGGGTCTTGGGGTGGGGCCAAACGTCCCTAATGGGTGGAAACCTTACATGTATACCCAACTTGTAGAGTTTTGGGACAAAACATTAGAAAGCCCTTGTGTAATCACTTTTCCTGAACCAAAAAATAGCTCAGCCCTTTTCCTAGCCAGAAGGACCACATTACTGTATGGATAAGATGCTTCAAACCAGTCTCTGAGACTTAGACTTAGGTATATATGTGTTTATGTAAGAATGCATAACTATATAGAGATGCATTGCACTTTCTTCTTGTTTTTCTCTAATTGTGTAGCTATGTACACCTATATATCTAAGAATGTGCATATAGTATGTAGGTGTATATGTACGTAGGTATGTATACTTGTATATAGTATATGTGTAGGTGTATATCCTTGTCAAAGGATAATGTTTGCAGCTGGGATGCCTCTGGGCACAGGTCAAACAAATTAGGAAGGTTCCCTTCTTTGAGGGATGTATGTGCATCTCTGTACTGACCATTACTGAAAGCAGGTTAACTGTGAAGACTGGGTGTTCCTCAGTAATGAAATTACCAGTTTTCAAGTAAATAAAATTCTCCGAGAAAAATGTTTTTATGCTGCGGTGGTTTTGTGAACAGCATGATACAGACATGTGATAGGGACAGTGCAGGCATAGAGAATACAGCTGATGTGTTGTGCTCTCACTGTAACAACATTTTATGCAGTGGAGCAGCATGGGTGCTACAGCTGGTGACTTCAAAAAAGTGTGAGATTAAAAATGGAGTAACACGTTTGATGTCAAATAATGGGACTGAGGTCAGATAGGCTAAATCTATTTACATCAGACATTATTACGTTGCTTGCTAAAAGTCTGGACACAATTTAAAATTTTTGGATGAAAGAAAGCTGTTTGCATCTCAGAGTTTCATTAGTTTGTTTTGCCTTAATCCTTCTGTCATACACTAGTTTTCCTCTCTACTGCTGTGAAATGTGCCAGAGAATTTTTCCTTGCTATTGCCAGGAAACCATTGGAAAATGCTTCTTCCTTTCCTGTTGATTGTTGTGCTGATTCTTAAAATATCCCATTCTGAAGAAATTTATTTGTTATTCCCTGCATGCCCTAGAAATTGTCTGTTATGGGGCTGGGCACTTTTAAGGGTTTTCACTACCTGTATTTGAAGATTTGCCATGTACTTTTTACCAGGAGTGTCTGCTGGTTTGTTGGGTCATCAAGGCAGCGTTCCCTATTTAAGAACTAAATAGTGTGTGTTTAATATATAAATTTGCAGTAATGGGATCTAAATACGTAATGACACAACAACAGAATTAGGACTGTGCTTAATAACAGCAGTCTTCCTTGGCTGCTCTAGCCTCAATGAAAGGTTTAATCTCTCTTACTTTTCTATCAAGACAAACTCTTCCTCTGTTAATTGAAACTTATCTGCAGACCCTTTTTAGTTTGCTTACACTGAAGAAAAATGTCTCCAAGTAAAAGCTTGTGCTTTCTTCCTCTGCCGTCCCTGGTCTAGAATGCTTCCATCTCCTTACTTGTCGTGTAAGATGATAGGCTCTTTTCTCCTTTTTCCTGAGCACTCCTGATGATAACTACCCCTAGCACTGAGAAAGGTATTACTTAGCTTCTTCCTCAAGGTTCTCAGGGTAATGCTTCAGTGGCTGCTTACTTCAAAGTGGTGAACAGAGAAGTGCCCGATGGAGGTGTGTGTGCTTAATTCATATGAGAACCACTCCTAAGAAGACTTACTGAGATTTGTCTGGGATTAACAGACTGTATAATATGCCTTTTCATTCACAAAAAAGTGAATTTTGTGCATTTTTGTTTTCTTTTTGCATAGGAAATATAGTGACTCAGCTTTGGATGTAAGATGTGATCTTTTATTAGGACACTCAGAATATATAGCTTTAGCTTTTATTGCATCTTAGACAACAAAATGTTAAATCAAGTGCAAAATCTCAGACTAGAAAAAGAAAACAAAGTAACAACATAAAAAAAAGTCAGAAGCACAAAAGGTATAAATATTTCAGCAATATACATAAATGCAGAAACAATTTTTAATCTCGATAAGCTATCGGTGTTGCAGGTGTTGGAACTGCTGTTTTCCTTATCTTATTTCTGAATATTGATAAATAATTTTAGCAACTGGGAGCTTTCACCTTCAGCCACTTTGTTCCTGGGTATTGCCTGGGGGAGATTCACCAAATGAGGTTGTACAAATTCATCCATTTTTTTCTGGTAACACTTCAGAAACAGGAAGTCCACAGTCACAAGAACATGTGAGGGAGTCTCTGATCGTTGCTCTTACGTTAATTAATGTCAGAATAAGCCATTTAGGAAACCCACCTTGCATCCTCTGTGTATTTATTTAGGTTAGGCAGGTGCTGGTACAGTTCAGCTTGTCACTCTAGATTCAGAAGAATTGCATAACTGCTGTAAAGGTTTTAATTTCAGCCAGCCTGTCTCTTAAATGAGAATGTCACCAGACAAGCAATACTAAAACAAACTTCCTTCTCCACCAACAAAAAACATCTAGGAACACAGATTTCTTACAAAATGAGAATGATGATGTGATGGTAATTTTTACAAGACAGGGAATAAAGCATACCCTAGAGGTACATTTAGATCCTTTTCAAAACCACTAGAGAATATGTGTAATTTCAGTAGTATTTTCTGTTATTGCTTGCTGTAAGTATACTGCACTCTCTCTTCTAAATAGGAACAAACTCTGTCCCTTCAGGTACATGTGTAATTCCATGAGAAAGTGATAGATCTATATGAAAGTGGTTTCTTGAAAGGGTTTTCAGCTGCTGAGAGGCTTAGAAAGGAATGGTTGATGTAACATTACAAGTGACCTAACAGCTGTACTTTCAGGATGGAGTTTTCAAAAGCTTTTCTTGAGGACCTTCATAAAACTCATGGGAACAACCAAAGACACGTCTGTGCTGCTTTGAATATCTGCCCTGAACAGCTCTCCAGATGCTACATAAGCATGTGAATTGGGCTATCGTGTCCCCAAGAAAAATGCCTGTGACCACTCCTGGTACACCCTTACTCTGTCATGGGGGCATTTCTGCATTCTGCTTGCAGTGCAGAAATGGAAGTTGCCATAGCATCCAAGGGCTGACTTAAAATTAAAAGCTAGCAATTGAATTTATGTGGAATTAGCTGCATTTTCTGTTATTTAGTTCAGTTGTCTGGTTCTGTCTAAACCATGTTATTCCTTCTTCATGAGAATGTATTTCCCCTCTAATTCCTTTAATTAAATGGTACCAGATAGGTACCAATATAGGGGAAAAACGCTGCCAAATCAGGGGCACATAGACATTCAAAAGACCCCTGGGCAAAAGTTGGAATTGTGGTTTTTTCTAAATCGGGATTTATTATTAGTGTCATCACACACAGCTCACTGTGCCTACTTAAAAAATTGCAGACTGTGTTTCCTGCTTCCTCAGCCTCATCTGGGCAGCTCTGGGCTGTATTTATGAGACACTTCACATTTTTTTTCCTTCTCTTTTTCTCTGTTTTAAAGTTCTCAGTATCCTTTTTCAAACTTGAGGTGTCGTCATTGCTATAGATTCAGTCGAGAATGTAGTAGAATGGTCACTTGTGGTTGAATTTAATAATAACTGGGAAGGCAATGTGAGGTCCATTTATAAATTGTAACAGCTTGAAACGCGTTGTGTCTAATGGCTTGGGAAATACAGCAGATATATTGCCCAAGTTCAAGAGCAATTGATTAAAATACTGTCAAGAGAGACATACTTACAAGAGTGCAGTAACTGAGTCAGTGCTTAAGTTCTGTTTTCCAGACTGCTGAATCCAGCTGTTGTCTCTCATTTTCTATACACATCGTAAAAACTACATGAATGTGTTGCTGTTTCTCCAGCCTGATGAAGCCTTGAGCCCTAATCAGTGACACTAGGTTTTATCAAGATACAGGCAATAAATGTATTGCAAAGTGAAAGGAGCAATTGGTAACTGTTGCTTAGATGTTTTACATGGAAGTGGCATCACTTTTGGTGAGGATCAGCTCATTCATCTCATTTCTAGACTATGCTTCCTGCTCATCTTCTAGTTCCTTCTCACACTACCTGAAGTCGTTTATCTCCTGTGTAATTGATTGGTTTTAAAATACTGTATTAATAAGTATTAAATATTTTATAAGAATACGAGCTTTATAGTTAATATTGTTTCTGCTAGTTGACGTATATTGCTCATTCTTTTTAGATCTGAGGACAGTCTTAACTCTTAGGATTACACATATGGGCTCCTGTACCCAAATGGGGTCCACAAAGTGCAGAGATTTCCCAGAGCTTAGTAAACATGTTGCTTGATCATGGGGAAAGTGTACTGACAGTGGACTCTCCATCAGCACCCATTTCTCACCTGTCCTTTTCTAAGTAAGGTAAAATCAGCTGTGCAGTGACTTGAGTAAGGTATCTTAACACCTCAGTGTCTGTGGATTCTTCTTTCAGATGCCATTGTCAATGTACTACTTTTATATCCTTACCACCCCTGCAAATACATGTTTCATTCCAAACTTTCTGTACTTTTATGACTGCTAACTGTCTCTTACAATGTTGTATGTCATCTGTTTCTTTGGATGGCCTTTTTATGGAGGTTAGAAATAAACAATTAAAAAAAAACTAATAAAAATGGGATTTTAGCTACTGAATTCTCTGCATAGCCACTGACTAATCTTTAAATGCCAATATTGGAAGTTGCAGTAGGCATGACAGCTTTTTATCTCTTTCATGACAATCGTATAGGCTGAAGGGTTGAGATCTGGGTGGAAGAGAGCATAGCTGCTGTGGGGCAAACAGGAAGTCGAGGGTTTGATACCTTCCTCAGGAGTGGTCCACAGAAGGACCTGGAACACATGGCTGATCTGTCCCTGAAGTTACAGAATCATGCTCTTTCTTTTTTCTTCTCCTCTTGAATAAGGAAAAGGCTGGAGAGGGCATTTTGCCAGACAGAATAATGTACAACCCACTTGTGAGACACTTTCCAGGGAAAGTTGGATGCTAGGGATAAAGGTTCAGCTCTGCCTGCTCAAAGAAATACTGAATACATTAGGCAAGTATATAGGGGGGAAGTGGAAACATCTAATGGATGTTTACCTGTGTGACCTCAAGGAAAAGAGTGATCCCAAGTACCTTTTTGAAAGAGGATTTTTTCTTGTTAGGAAAGATTTTTGCCTTGTGTACCTCTGCAGAGATCTAGAGAGGGATAGCACTTAAGGTATATATGGGCCTGCTAAGGTATGTATGGGTCTGCTTTGCTAGTTGCTGGCTACTTCCAGGCTGGTTTCAGCACTGTTGTCTGAGGTTAATTGGATCCTCCTTCAGCCTAGGTTGAGTATCTATGTCTGTACAGTGTAAAGAGCTGTACAATTGAGTATCTACATCTGTACAGTGTAAAGATGTGTACAGAAAAGATAAAGATATGTTAGAGATAAAACTGTACAGTGCAAGGACCTGTGCCACCTATACCTCATTCCTTACTCAGGTCACATAGCTTGATGTTTTGCATAACCTCCAGGATACTGGGAGGCAGGGACTCGAAATGAAGTAGACAAAGAAAGGGACTGATCTGTCATCTCTTGAAAACTTCCTGAGTATATCCTTGACCCAGTGAATCAAGAATTTGAAATCTTTGCTCTGAATTCTGTTGTGGCTGAGATATGTATCTGTAGCAAACGTAAGTCTATTGGTGATAAGTATCCTACTGGTAGCACACACCTGATTCCCAGCATGAGAAGAGGGAATGCAAGGGAAAAGATATCTGACACTATGGACAAAAAAGAAAAAAAAATAAGAGAGCTGTTGCCACAAAAATGGTGAAAGCAAAGCTCATTTCTTTTTTCTTTTTTTTTTTTTTTTCTCTTGAAAATTAATAGATAGGGAGGGATTAAATATCAGTTATATTTCAGGAACTGCTAGCTGAGAAATACTTTATAGATTTTGACATTTTGGCTGAGAGCTTGGAATCTTTCTGTCTTGAGAAATCTTGGAACAGAACAGTCTTATTTATAGTAAATACTGGCAGAATATTGGACATGTAATGAAGAATTATGCTACTTTGTGTAGCAAATAACTTTTCATACCACTTCCCCATGTCAATGCATGCATTTCAACAATGAATCAGTGAGTATTTGGTGGTATTTTTGGGAGTATTTGTGGACCAGGCAAGGAGAAATTGTGGCATAGATAATTATGGTAGAGCATCTCAAACTAATCACCAAAGAGCTGTAAAAATGGATTTGATGGAGGAATCCCAGTTCTTTAAACACTATGTTGCTGCTTGGCTATAGAATGTGGGCAACAAAGAGGAAAGTCTTTTCTTTGTCACTTATCTGCATGAAAAAGTAGGGTCGTTTAATATGTTTGGTTGGATGCAGCTAAAAAGTGAAGCTCACAGTCTTCTGTATGCATGTTTCTGTGTGTGTCTGTGTTTGTGTGTGAGAGTTCTGAACCTGGTAAAACCCAAAAGAGATTTAAATGTACCATAGTACATAAATTTAAGACTTGTCCATCCTTGTGTAGCTGATAAACTCCTTATTCCACCTCTTCTGCTATGATATGGATTTTGTATTATGTTGTTTTCATTTAAACTGTTCCTCCTTTTTACTTTTCGCCTCATCAACCTGGTATCTTGGCTGTCTAGCTAAAGGAGAGAAGTGCTAAAAGAACCAGAACTAAAGAGGACCAGCTTCTTATGGATTTGTGTCTCTTGGTTAATAATTTAATTATAGAGGTCTTCTTTTATCTCTGAATATACATCTATTCTGGTAATGATATGCAGGCTGCCACACTTGACAGGAGAAATGGGCTGATAAGATTGTTAGCACCCTGCATGTTAATGGTAGAATCCTGGTCTCTCTTTTTTCCAGCAGCTGCCACTTTCAAAATCTATAAAGAGCATAACTATCTTTGAGATTTCTATCTGCTCAGCCACATTTGGTTGAAATTGGGCTACTTAGTTCAAAAATTCCAGGGAGAGGACACACAGACTGTATTATACTGTTACACAGCCTTGTTTCCATAGGAAACCAGACTAAAAACAGCCTGATAAAAGTCAGCTTTATCTTCTGCCAGAAAATATCTCCTTGCAATCTGTGTGCCTATAGACCTATAACATAGCTGATGATACTCTGAAGCAATTACTTTACTTTGTTAGAAAGCAGCTTTTCACCTGAGCAGGTGTAGATAGGAGTCAATCAACTATGGAGAGCCTCCTCTGCCCAAGCCTTCTCACATTGTTTCCAGTGGATGAGAGTTGACATCTTCTTTTGTGTGTCTGTGAGGAGAGGAGGGAGGACTATGTAAAGGTAAAACATTTCTTCCATACCTGATGTTGAAGATCCAGATACGTCTTTTTTTCTGCCTGCACTTTGCTTCTCTGTTCAAATCTCTATTTCTCTACAGGTGTGTGGGAAACGTTATGAAACTAATTGAAAGTACATTGTGAAAGAAACTGGAGGTAATACTTTCTAGTTGTATACTGCAGCAATTGCTTGTAGAACATAAATGGTGCATGACAAAGCAAAGGAAAGAATATTTAGCTAAATCACAAAAGAACTATCAAACCACAGCATCCTGTAGTGATACATGATTCAGTAGCAGGAACTTTTAAGAATAATTTCATATGAAAAGAATATTATATACAAAACACTATTGAAATTTTTAATAACACGACTTCACACATCTCAGAAAACATTAAATTGTCAGGAAAAAACCCCACCATTATTTCAGCGGTAAATATGAAACTGTATTAAAAACCGATCAGAGTCTATTCACCAAGTGCAACTAAATCAGTAAGACTAGCTTAACTTGAAAAGTGCAAAATTTGAAGAATTTTGGCTTGGCAGACTTGTCAGAAATTTGACAAGTGTTTGTGAATTTGTTCTATATGCTAAAACATTTAATACATATGACACGGGAAAATATGGCAGCTCTGGATTATTCATTAATTATTGAGCTTTTGGGGTAAGTACTGATCACTCAAGTCTATCAAAAATAACATACATTGTATGTCCAGTACATGTAACAGACAGTGCATACAAATACCATACAAATACCAGCTTACTACCTTCACAAACTGACCAACTAAAGGCTTGGTCAGTAGAAAGCATCTGTGTATTTTTAGAAATCCAAATAATGGTTGCTTATATAGTAATGTATTTGGAAGTGTAAAATTCTGGAAATGACCTAGTAAATGTAACTGAATACTCGCTTAAATTGAATACAGCCATAGATAATCCATCTCATTTGTATTAGACAGAATGCAA
>JBCJKH010066863.1:0-49746 GCA_039877255.1 Loriculus beryllinus | reverse complement strand
CACCTCACACTAAACTATGCCACCCAAGGCTCTGTCCAGCCTGGCCTTGAACACTGCCAGGGACGGAGCATAAACAGGCATAAAGCAACATAAACTAAAATTCAAAAGCTTCTTATTCCATGCTTCTTTGTTATAGTCACTTTTGTAACTAATTAGCAGAGAAACAAGGGGAAGTGTGATCAGTATCATGAAACAAACACTTTGATGAGAAATACTGTGGGCATTTATTTTAACGTTACATACACAAAGAGGACATGACTGCGTCTCCTTCAAGTCTTACTCAAGAGACATTTAATTTGGGTAAGTTTATTCTGAACTAAGCATCAGTCACTGAGACAAAGTGAATTACTGCCCTACGGTTCCACTCGTCTATTTTTCCTGATAGTTCTGAACTGCCAAGAAAGTAGGTTGAGTTACTTACATAGAGTGCAGCCCCTTGAGGGGAGGAATCATTTCTTATCTAGAATGATATTACCCCCCTCATCTTTGATTTGAACCCGTCCAGTGGAGTACTTGGTTTCCTGTCTGCCATTGCAGTACACAGTTTTCACAGTGCCATCTGGGTCCTCCCACCTCTTGAACTGCACAGTATGAATCTCCTTTTGGCCATTACTGAATATCACTATTTTATCTCCATTCCTGAAAGAAATAGCAGTGAATGAAGTGGTGAGAAGGCACTGTTATTAACCTAACTCACTGAGCTGTCTAATGTGACACAATGAAAAATAATGTCAAGTGCGAACTTTGTCGGGTTATTATTCACGTCAGAATTTACATGGGATGGCATGAGATCTGATATCACAGTAAGATTTCAATACAAAATACTTCAGTGCATAGAATTATACCTAATACTTTGTGAGATCCGCATTTTTAAATGACTTCTTTATGAGGGGATCTTAAGGTATGTTACAAGCAGGAAATCTGTTTTACAACAGGATCCTCCCTAAGCCCAGAAGAGGCATGTGTAAGAAAGTCTTATTGTTGTTTTTTCCTCATTTTACATGGAGGAATAGAGAGAGAATGCACAAAATGCTTTGCCCAAGATCAGAAAGACAGACAAAAAGCTAGTTATAGAGCTCAGGAGTTCTCATCCTGAGCCCTTTAGTACTCACATAGCTAACACAGGTAGCTGGTGAATTCCCAACAACCTTGGCCAGTGTAAAGTTACATGGAACTAAATGAGGAAAATTTCAGAGTCACCTATCATCCAAGGTGGAAGTGAACAATTTTCAGTGCCTCACTGTAGCAAATCCCTCATTATCTTACAAATCCTTTCTTCTTTCATATGGAAATTTCCCAGCCATGCAGAATCCAGCCAGAGTTTTAAATGTCAGTATCTTTGTACCTGTGTCCAGTTGCTGTCACTAACACGAGACTTACTTTTCTACTTTTACTACTGTACCATCTGGGAAAAAAGTTTCCTTGAATCCATTGCTGTAGAGGCATTTCACTGTGCGATCTGGGAACACAATTTCTTTTGTGCCATCAGGATAATGTTTTTCTGTGGAAAAGAAGATGTAAAAAATCTGTCTGGTATTCTTCCATGTTTCTTTACACAGAGCTAGATCAGATTTTTTTGGACTCTGTAGTGAGATTGAAAATGATATCCAATGTACTGCTAAAGAAATCAAAGAATTGAATATTCAGATAATCAAAATTCGAACAAGAGCATTTGCGTACCATTATTATCTTTCTTTTTTAGGAAGAAACTGAGCAGTAAAGTGTTGGAATATACTGGAAGAGAAATACAAAGACAAAGCAAAATAGGGATGAAATACCCAATCTGCTGGAGTCAGAATAAGACAATACTTTCAGAAAAAAAATCTTCCTGCATGTATAATTCACATTTATGAGTTCTTACATACCTATCTGATTATTAGGGAACTGCAACACCTCCAGGCCATCTGGATAAGCAGTGTGGGTTGTCTGTGTATCTGCATAATAATAAATCTGGAGGGAGAGTGAAGTGTTTGTATCATTTTCACAATATTTGCATAAGCAGATTCAACTATAAAAATTTGCTTAAAAATAACCCATCTTAAAAAGGTAATTTCAAGGTCATTTTCTGCCCCTGACATCCATAAATGTAGCTATTTTTGTACTGCTGTTCCTTCCTCTTTCTCATCCCCCACTTTATGGCTGTGTCTAGATGACGCTTCTTTCATCTCTGCAGCATACAAGAAAACAGTGCACGCATGAAAGTCATCTTCCTACCTCTTTGCTTCAGCTCCAAGCCATGCACTATTAATTTAAAATAGTTCTGCTGATGCCAAGGCCTCATTTATTTCCACTCTAGCTCACATTATTTTTAACTGTTTTTATTTACACAATACCAGATGGAAGAACCCCCTATGATAGTGATGGCTTGACTTCGCGGACAAAGGTTCGGGAAGGGCTTTACTATGCTATCTGCCCTACAAACATGCAAAAAACAGTCCTTGCTTCAGCTGGCTGCCCCTGCCCTTTGCCTTCCTTCAGTCTCCTTTAATCTGCTTAGCCAACTACCTGCTTGTTCCTTCTTTGCCAGCTACATTCATCTCCACTTTTGTCCTTATAGATGAAGCAGTTTCACCACTCAGGGTTGTTAAACCAGCACCCTTCCTCATCAATTTCTCCCCAGACTGATAGACCAAGATAAAGATAGGGCATTGTTGGAAAAATCACTTAATAATTATATTTTACTTAAAACAAAAAAGTTACACACCACTCTTTGATCTGGCATGATCTTCTTTACATCTCCATTGAAAAAGCTAATTATTGTCATCCTTTTATCAGCACTGATCTCCTTTTTAGTACCGTTGCGGAAAGTGATGATTCGACGTCCATCAGTAAGCACCTCTTCTACCTTCAAACACATAGATCATCTAATATTAATTAAGTCAAAACACCTGAGGTGCTGTGCAGGAAAGTTTACATGGCCGCTCAGACACAAATTGTCTAGCTTCATGGCAAGGAGTTGTGGAACACAGTGGGAAGCCAGCAGGAAATGCCTGATCATCCCCTCCTGGAAAACAAGGGCTTCCAGGAAAGGGATGAAACCAGCTGCCAAGCTGAGCTATGGGCCTTCAGGAAAAGAGACAGCTGGAAGCAATCTTTAGATGCAGCTGAGGAATCACCGGGCATTTTGACAGGTGGCTTGAGCAAACAGGACAGGCTGCATCAAACCTAACTCTAATGCTACTCCAGGCATAGCCGGCTGTGTATAATGAAAGGCTTCTCCCTCAGTGGTGTGTCCAGCGGGCACATCTCACTACCATTAGATTCACATCCAAGGAAAGAAAAGAATGGCCTTTTATCTTGCACTACCAAACACCATCACTACCCCATTAGCACATTTTCAGTTCTAATGGTAAGTATGTCATTCCTCCCAGCCCATAATTGAGATAGACAAAACAAATTTGGTGAAAGTCACAGAGTAAATCCATGTGGGAAATAGGAAAACAATCAATTTACTTGATATTCAGCTCATCACCTATAATTCATTCATGGTGTGAACTTTATACTTCAGCTCTCCTTTAAGGAACACACATTTAATTGGAGAAGTAATAGTCTATGGTTACTTGAAGTAGTGATTCCCATCTGTACTGCAGTCCTATCAATGATCTCTTCAAATATTTTTGCATCCTATTTTATCTCACCTTTCCATCACGATACTCAATTTTTTCCTTCACCTCTTCTTCACCTATTCTTCTGTCTTGATGTAGCATTGACCTTCTAGATAGTATTGATTTTGGAGGCTACATTATGAAAACATCACAGTCAGTGATATATATAAAAAAATGTTTTAAAGATATTTTCATTAATTTTAATTAACTGTGCAAACCCCATATTTACTTTCACACACACAGACGACGCCTGCCCTTCTTTCTGGTATTGTCTTGCATTTGTAACCAATTTTGATCTTTTCGTCATAACTAGTAAAGTTGCACATTAACTCAAGCAAACTTCAGCTAGCAAACAAAAGATAGCATAGAGAAAGTCCAAAAATGAGATGACAAGAGTGCTTTCGGGTGAAACTAGGCTATAGGAAATTAAGAATGAACACAAGAACAAAGAATGGGCCTGTCTCTTAATATTGAGTTACTGATTTGAAAGAAATGTACCTGTATTAGCTAAATCCACTCTTCCAAAACAAATTCAACGGCTCTTAGCTGTAGGTAATGCTAACTGTGTAACTTCAGAGCTATTCAGGATTCTACACTTCCAATTTACCACTACAATAAGTGCTCTTTGCACTGTCTGGCAGCATAAAAGAGCCTTAAGTTAATTGACATCTGACACATAGTATCAAGAACGGTTACTAACTAATGTTAATTGTGGTTTGAAGATGTGGTATGTTTTGATTTCTGGGATCCAAAGGAACAGGCAATAGTGCTCCCCAAAGGGCTATGGTACACTCCAGTAAAAAGCTGTAAACACAGCGCCTGAAGTTGCCAGATGCATACCTAAAATTCTGTGTCCACTGCATAGCACTGGAAATGGGAATGGAAGTTTTCTTTCTCTTGGTGTGTTTAATTTCCTTTCACAAATGGAAAAAAAGAAAGTTGATGATTATATAAGAGCCAGAATTGTAAGCTGCTCAAACCTTTGTTTCAGCATCCACAAATGCAGTAGAACTGTCCGTAGATACTTTGCTGTCATATGCAGTTATGCCACTTCTCCTGTGTGTGGTCACAAAAGCTACTTTATTCTGAGGTTTTAACAATTTTTCTGTCTTCTGAAGGTTCTCTTCTTTCTGAGCCAAAATAAAAAAGGTAACTAGCAACATAAATCTGTTAATGTCCAATAGTTGTGCAGGAACATCTTGATAGAGAAATCTACTACATTTTTTGTAAGAGAGTAGAGGCAAGCAAATAAAGCCAGGAGAGTATTGTTTTCAGGTGGATGGGAGTTAGCATGTTGCATACGAAAACTAAGATCATAGACTCACTGAATTATTTTATAGATTTACATGATGAAATACCTCAGTTTCTTCAATGTTACTGCAGAGTGCAAAGCTGCAAGTGTCATTGCTGTGGTTATGTGAGAGGAGCATATCTTCTGAGCTATATGAAATGGGTAAAGACCTGCCTACAGGAAAAAGCAAAGTAAAAGGGGTTATTGAAAGCATACGCAAATTGCTGAATCATGTTTTCATACCTACCTCAGAAGGTTTTTTAAAGATGTTAGCTCTCAGATTCTTGCAACACATTGCTTCCTATACGGATAAAAAACAAACAGCTTGCCCTTCCTCCTTAAGGTTGTTTTGTCCTGGGCCAAAGTGAAGTGCAGACCACATCTGTTCTCCCACCTTCTGAGCTTCCAGGACAACAAACCCAGTGAGCAAGCAGGCAACAGCACAATCTGCTCTCTCTCTCATAAAATACAATTTTCATAATCCTTCTAAGAATCGTAAGAGTGTTTTAGTGATAACATATTGCCTATGACCCAAGAGTTGTGGACTAGTGCCTCCAAGTCATTTGCAGACTACTCTAAGCAGGCAGAAGGTTCCCACAGTTACCTTTTACGTAGGAAGATGAGTTAGGCTCCTTAAAACCAGCACTCAGATGTGAGACAGCTCCAGGTGATTTCCTGTCATCTATTCTCCTCCCAGCAGGAGAAGATTGATGTACAACCTGAAGCAAAATGGAGATGCCTTGACATACAGCCTTGCTTCACTGTAGCATGGGAGTTATTAGTGACATGGCCATAGTGCACTTCCTTTTCCTAGGGGTTTAGCTGTCTGTGCACTGATATGGTACTGGTGTCTAATCTTGGTTCAGACTGTTGTGGAAAGAGATGTGAGGGGAATAACTTGAAGACGCCTCAGACAGATCCATCCCCCTACCTCCCACCCCATCTCTTCTCTTGGGAGCTGAATTACAGCAGCTCTCACTCTCGGTCTGTGTTGGGTTGTACTGCAGCCATGCTTGTGCTTGGCCATGCACCTCATTGATCCATATCCCAACCCCAACCCATGGGCTGACTTCCTGTTGTGACCACAGATCTCATCAATATGGGCTTTGATGACTGGGATTCTGGTATGACCCTGACTTCCATTCCCAGCCTGCCTTCCTCTCTGGCTGTGGCTGTGGGATGGGCCCTAACCTGACAGACTGCATTGGGACACCCTGATGCTCCCAGCTACTGGTCCTCAAGGAACTTCTGGCCCTGAGATGCCTTCATGCTTTGTGAATGAGATCAGTTCTGCACTTTTTCTGAGGGC
Source organism: Loriculus beryllinus (assembly GCA_039877255.1). NCBI lineage: Eukaryota > Metazoa > Chordata > Aves > Psittaciformes > Psittacidae > Loriculus > Loriculus beryllinus. The sequence goes on along the minus strand of JBCJKH010066863.1, from coordinate 43,541 downwards.
AAGGGGTGCAGTTTTCAAAGCATTGACCCATGATCTGGCCTGCAGGTGCCCAAATAGTAAAATAAATATAACTATATTTTATATTTATACATTATACATGTATAAACAGTTTCTAAGGTAATTTCTGGCAAAAAAACTGCAGAACCAGTGAAAGAGGACAAAGGAGCAGCTATGTGGGAATCAGGATCCCAAGCCAGCTTTTGAATAATACAGTAAAAAAGAAAATAAAGGCCATCTAAATTGATCTTGTTAGTGACTTACTTTTTCAGGTTCAAAAGGTGTCAGTCTTCCCTGGTGAGATGTCTTCCTGACAGTTGGTGTTGTGCTTCTGCCAGAAGAGCAGTTAGATGGTTTCTTTTCCTGATGCTCCTGTGTCACCAATCTCAAAGAATCACCCCTTTGCACAGAGCTTTTTATTGTCTGAAAGGTTTGAATGCATTTGCTTAAGTTGATATAAACATTTTCAAATAGCATTAAAAATCGTTCTACAACAAATGCATTATTAAGCATTTTAAACTTTCAGGAAAATGTTTGTATGTGTGGACATACACACAAATAAAGATTTATGTATTTTATACATACATTTATGTGTTTTATACATAAATCTCTATTTGGGGTCTTACTTTGCATCTCACATTTGTAAGTTAAGAGTAATCCAAGGCTCAGAGTGTGAGGCCAACAGCTGCTCTCAGGTTCTCATCCTTCAGTGCCAACCATCCTGCCAAGATCAGGAAAGATATCCCTCTCTGGGGTACCACAGCTGAGCTGACACCAGTAAAATATATTGCATGATGGCTCATTTTTGCTTGCCAGGTGTCCACTCTTTATGCATTTTGCCCTCATAATTCCCCATCAATCAAGGCTGACACAAGCCTTGCTAAGGCAGGTGTGAGACACAGAAAGGAAATGAGATGTGATCAAAGAAACTATAGCAGACATTTATACTGGAAAGATAACACTTAGTCAAAAGCATTTCCTCATTTTTTCTGTGGAAACCTTTGACCAGAGCACAGAGGAAACATAAAATATTCCTGCATGACCACCATGAGATATATGAGATTTGCATATATGTGACAACCAGGGTTGGTCAGATGCAAAGGAATTGTTACATTGATATAACAGGAAAACTGAGAATGCACTCTTGCCTAGTCAAAACTTTTAGGTACCAAACCTAACACAGAAATGACTGGCAATGAGACAAAAGCATAGTCACTGCTCGCACTGTGGAAGACATCCCAGAAATGGCAAAGGACAATGTCCATGTCCATCCGAACTGATAGCAGAAGAATATCTAATGCACTGAGCTGGTAAATGGCTGGAAATGAGCACATGATGGTCAGAAACAAAGAAACATTCAAAACTCCCTATGGAAATGATAGAAGGTACTCTGATTTAGAAATGTCTCACACACTGGAGAGGGGATGCTTGGGCAGGTGAGTGTAAGCAGTTCATGCAAAGAATGTATTTGCCATCAGCTTCATTTGTCCAAATCCATGAGTAGTAGCTCAAGAGACATGGGACTAGCAAAGCACAAATGGGAAGACTTTACAATTCCTTCTCTGACAGCAGTCACTCTGGCCATTTTTTGACAGCTGTAAAATTTTTTTCCTTTGATCAATGAAAGTTGAGGGATCTGTTGTTGTTGCGGATGGTGATCTCTTATTCATATTAATAAATGACATCACAACTTAATGGGTGTGCTTACAAGGAAGGAGACAATAAATAAATCCTATTGCAGAACCAGAAAGTTGTAGAATTTTGAAAGGCTAAATCTTTTCCTCCAAATGTAAAATGGTTACAGGATACAGGCAACTGATCAGCACTTTTGGACAAGGATACTAGAAAGTACATAAATTAATAGAATTCATTGGTAAAGGAATATGATATCTATTTTAAATTTGGAGGTGTCTTCTGCAGGCAGATTCTGTGGATATGCCTGAGTTCTTCAGATATGATCATGATTTCAAGTAGAAGTGAGTAGGCAAACTGTCAAAATATGCCAGGGATTTCATCTTGAGACAAGTGGTATAGTACTGAAGACTTTTAAAACTATTTTTGATGGAGACTTATTATCTCAAAAAATTGCAGGCTGATAGAATGAAAGAGCTTCTAATCCATCATTTTATTGTTAAAGATCTCACAACTGAAACTACCAAGCAATTTTAGAGAACTTGAAAAGCCATCAGTGCTGTTTCACAGCAGCTCAAGCCAATCTCAGCCCAAATTACTAGAGTCCCAGTCTTCTTCATCTGTCCCCAGCCCTTCCTTTACATGGCACCAGCAACCACAAAGGGGGATTAACCTGGCTCAGTGAGTAGAATCAGACAAAAATGAGCTGCTTTTTCTGCCTGGTTAGTTTTGAGCCAGCTAGCTCGCCGTCATCAGAAAGTGCTAAGAGGGCCACAGCAGCTCAAATATTTGTCAGCTTCAGTCAGACACTAACATGGGCCTTGGGACTTGAAGAGCAAGTCTTATGGTGACACAGTACCTCAGAAAGAGTTGAGTCAGACAATGGGAGTCATTTCCAAAACAACCTCATAGACAACTGAGCCAAAGAGTATGGCATTGAATGGGAATATCACATCCTCTATCATGCACCAGCCTCCAGAAAAATCAAACAATACATTGGATTGTTAAAGACTACACTGAGAACAATGGGTGCTGGAACCTTCAAACACTGGGATGCACATTTAACAAAAGCCACCCCATTAGTCAACACTAGGGGATCTGCCAACAGGATCTACCAATCAAAACTTTTACATACTGTAGTATGAGATAAGGTTCCTGTAGTGCACATTAAAATATGCTAATGAAAAGAATCTAGGTTATTCCTGCCTCAGGAAAAGATAAACCCATTTTTGGTATTGCTTTTGCACAAGGACCTGGGTGCACTTTGACTGTTGTGTAGTACAGAAAGGATGTTGCAATTCAAGCTATTAAAGAACTACATATAGAAGACTTGTAAATAGAAAATACTTCATTACAAGAGTTTTAACACAGAGCTGCCTAGAAAGCCTATTTTAGAAAAGGAGGCTTCATGAGCCACATTTGAAAAGAATATTCAGAAGTCATCATCTACTGATGCAGTGCAATGGGCGATGCTGTAGCCAAGGGACAGAGACCTCTATAGGCCTTAAAAATGTAGTGAGAAGAGGCACATGCTCATTCTTTTTAACTTAATGATCTCATGAAGTAGGATGTATTGGACTGCAAAAGTGAAGAAGCAAGTTGAAGCCAGGAGGAAAGAAGAGCTGTTTCCATGAGCATGTTTGTTCATGGTGTATCAAAAGAACACCCCATTTAGTTGAGAGAGCTTCCATGCGCAACAGTGCTAGTAAAGGTTCTCCAGCTAGTTACATATGCCATTGTAAAAGCTGCTGATCTCATGTTTTATGCATCACACATATTACACATTCTAAAATTATTCACTGGCATACCTATTTTTAAAACAGTAATGTCAGATTACTCAAGACAGGCTTTGCGAATTACATGTGGTCTATGTTTTCATATGGATGGATGTCATTCTAAGAGGCTGTTTCATAAATCATAGCAATCACTGCAACCCTAGCAACCACTGCAATTTAGCTCTACACTTTTTAAGAGACTCAAGTACTAAGTGTTTGGGTTAATCACACATGATGAGGTTCTTGATAAAGATTCTCTCTATTCCATCACTTGCATAAACAAATTGTCCAACCCTAATGATTCTATGATTCTATGATTCTAAAACCTTTACTTTTTTTCATTGGAAACACATGGCTCTCCATTAAATGCAGACCCTTGTGATACAAAGGGATTGCAGGGTTGGAGATAGAAACAGCCTCCCAGCATGCACAAGACAGATCAGTTGTTTCCCATCTCCACTGAACACAGAATAAAAATTAATCAGCTGATTAGCTGGTGACAACAAAAGAGACAAATTTTAGTTATGAAGTAAAACTTCATAACTAAAACAATAGGTAGGCAGCAGATGATGCCAGCTCATTTTGGATCTTCTTGGATCTTTGGATCATCTCCCAACTTTTCATGGGAGCTGGCAACATGCAGATTGAATAGCCATCAGTGGCAGTGATCCTGTTCTCAGCAAAAGGAGGACCGTGTGATCTTTTAAAGTTCCTCCAGATCTGTTATCAGGAAGGCAGAGGAGAGCAGGAGGATGTGGTTTTACTCAGGACCCACCTAAACTTTAAAAATATTACATTCCCCTTGATCCTCAGGCTCAACAACAACCCTTTAAATTTTCTAATGAGCTTTTTCTCCCAGATGTTGATACCCACAGTTCCTCACCATTTTGACACATATCAATTCTCTCATTTGTCAATTCCCATAAATAAGGACCTTTTATAGCCCTCAAATATCACAGTTTGTATTCCATAGAGTTTGCATCCTGTGGAGTTTACATTCCACTAACAGATCAAAAAGCTGAGTAAAAGCAACAAAATAAAATAGTGAAAATTCAAATGCTACAAAAGCCTTTCTACACATTTCTAGAACTCATAATTCCCTGCTTCAGAGTCAGTAAATGGTCTGGAAGAATATACATAGATAAGGAAATAACATACTGAAAGGTCATCAAAATACCCTGCAAGATTAGACAGCCAAATTCCTCAATAAAGATTCAAAGTAAGCACATTTGACCTTGGTTGAAACTTTTCCAGCAAGACCAGTAAGAAATGTTATCAGTATAACTTTCAGTGGAAAGTAACTTTTCTCATAGAGATTACTAACATATCAATAGTAGCACGTCAGGTAGGAAACTGGCAGCATATTCCTGCTAAGTGATACATTCAGAAATAAGCTTGTTTGGAGAGAATTCGTATTAATAAATAATAAATATTAACAACTGTAGTCAATCTGTACATCTTTCAAGCCATATTTAGAAGGAATCGCTAATGATATACAGTTAAAATGGGCAGCTATCTTGTCTCACTAAAGAACAGTTTAAAGTGTCCAGTTCCTCACCAATTAGGTCATGTTACAGTACAAACAGAAGCCATGATTAGAAGTATTACAGACAACCAGAAGATGTCTTTTTCAGAGCTGTAGAACGTCTCTCAGATATGTCTTGTTTTTCATAAAATCCTTTCTTCCAAAACTCTGAATTTTAATCTCTACTGATCATTATTCAGACTTGCTCTACAAGTGTTTTCTTCACATATCCTCAAACTCTATTAGCTTTGAAAGAAATAAGACAGAAATAAGTGTTAAGTGTTGTTTTGCCTTCTTAACTGCAGCTGCTGCAACTCACCAGTCTTAGCTAGCTTTAACTTAAATAGGTTATACAGGTACACACATGTACCTGTGTCATGCATCTCTGCTTCTGTTGCTAAAGGTTATCGCATTCACTGTGATGTGTTTCTATTCAGTTTTGTGTTCCCACGTGCAGTTTCTCAATTCTGGACAGAAACAGCATGAGAAAGTTTGGTTTATCTATATCATAAATTTAGAATTGTTCATATTCACAGAATCTTTGAGGGAATGCATCCACCTGCTAGCTGAAGAGGTCAAACACAAAGGAAACCCAAGTGAGATACCATGTTCAGATCTATCGCTATGACACAGATTTGGGGCTTCTTTTTAATGTTCCATTTACCTTAGCCTTCAATTCTACATTCAAATAATCAGCAGCCACTCTACTTACTGCAAGTCCTTCTCCTGCCATCAGATCAGATAAAGAGCATGTGTCTTTCTCAAACATTTCAGAGTTCACTCAGGACATATGGGCACTGTGCCCACCAGTCTAGATCATGCTTGTGCTGGATTCCAGTGCTATCTAGATGATGAAAGCTCAGATAACACATAGTGTCCTCAACTTCCCCCTTCTGAGAACTGTTTCTGAAGCTACAGTGAAACTCAGTGGATGTTAGGGAGTCTCTAAATAGAATAAATGTTACTGTTTTTTACTCATTTCAGAAGAATGCTTCAAATGTTCAGATAAAACAAACTCTTCCATGCCTTGAAAATTTCCAGAGTAATCTACCAAAGTTAGCTTTTTTACTTTACTGGCCACTATAACTGCAGACAGTATATTGTACATTACCTGTCTAGTTAGCAATTCTATCACCACAGCACAGAGGAGCAGAGAGATCCCAGCTGTGGAAGGGACTGGGGATACCCAACATCAGTATAGAACAAACAAACCAATTTACTGCAGATAAACCATCCACCTTCTGATTATAAACAACGTATAGCTTTGAAATATAGCTATATATTTATTTGTGAAGGCAGGCGTCCTCTGCATCCTCTTTGAAACTACTATTTCACACATAACTGATCCTACTCTTTTAAGCATATTCAGTTTAGAGTTCTTAGCGTTGTGTCTTTTCATGTCTGGTACTCATGACTTTCAAGATATACATTGTCATGATCACTGGAGTGGAATAGTTGCCTCCTTTATCATCTGAAATGTTTTATATTTGCTTACAGTCCCTAAATAGGCAGAGAGAGCTAAGTTTTGCTTTAGCAAATGGATCCAGGAGATTAGTTTCCAGTAGGTAGGAGGAATTTCAGAGAGACTGTTTACTTAAATAAAGCACAAATTTCTGCTAAATGTGAGCCAAAAAGAAGAAAGGGGACTTGTTATAATCAAGATGCTCATAATAAGAAGCAAGAAATACAAAACCAAGAGAAAGCAAAGCACAATGAAGTGTTTAGATATCTATATATTCTAAACAGTGAGATGTGTGAGAAATGTGGTAAGCTGGCTGTAGAGGAGCAGCCATAGAGATACCAGTCAGAAACGAACATCTCACCTGACATACTGAATTAATTTATCACAACTTGTAAAGAGCTAAGTGATTGTCCCACTGACTTTATCAGGCAGAACGACACTTGTTTACTGGCAAGTAAGGCCTCAAATGGCAAAATATTGGATTTATGGCATTCTGAGGCAGGGTATGGCAGTTCCCTGTAAAACCAATCTGTGAAGAAGCAGTTACAATGAATTCAGAGCATACCTGGAAACAATAGAGCTAGTTCTAGAAAAGGAAACAAAAAAAGTATGTCTCCTGCTATGTCAAAATCAGGAGAAAAACTACAAGCAAAGTTATGCTGAATGACAGCACAAGCCTACTGGGAGAAAACATGACCATGCTTATACGGACACTTTCATTTGCACAAATTTTGTTTCCAAAGAACATTTTCTCAAATAAATACTTGAAACTGTGGAAAACTAACTACTGGTAATAGGAATGCATACTTCAGTATTTGCATCTCTGAAGAAGTGTCTTTGCAAAGATGTCTTTGGTCCCATGTAAGACATACGGTAATTTTTGTGATTGTCTCTCTGTGATCTCTCTTCTTGTCTGGATGAAGATGCTGTCTCTCGCAGAATAGCATCTGCAACCTAATGGAGAATTTTTTATTAATATATAAAGTTCAAGTCACAGATAGTAGAATCAAACAACCCTCAAAGCCATTTGGCTTTCTCTTGTAATAAAATTATCTTATTTAAACACAATCAATTAAATTCCACATCTTCTTGTGCTGGGGACCGAAACTCCCTAGCATCAGACACAACAATCTTTGATATCCATCCTAGCATCTTTATATACAGCATCCTAATATACTCTCACACAACAGAATTTTCAGTGGCTTGAGCAGTAATTATACATCACCAAGTGCCCCAAAGCAGTAGAAATAATGCAGAAATCTGGCCTACAACAGAAATCAATCAATCAGCTTTCTCTAATCCTTGTTTTTATTGGATTTTTATATTTTTTTCTTCTATACAAGTGACTCTAATAATTTTTTCTGACCTTCACAATCTGTAAAAAGATGAGTCATATGAACACATAGCTTTGGGAAAATGAAAGATAAATTGAAATGGAACTTCAAATGATATTTGCAATAGAACCTAACAGTGTTACGTGAAAAAGCTCATTAAGTAGTACATTAAAATCAAATAAAAAGTTGGACCAAAACTTCTTTGCTCCATAAAGCAAAGGGCATGCTAATTGGTGGTTCTAACATCTTTTAAAGATACATTATAAGAAATTAGATTTTCAAATTAGGGAAACACCTAGGAGTAAATGGCTTGATTTTATTTTCTCCTAGGTTCAGCCACTGTGGAAAAGTAGGATTCATCTCACCAGTCTGCACCATCTAGAAGATAATTATTTGTTTGTTGCCTTGACACATATAGGATGAAATTGATCCCTCTTTTTCTCCCTTGAACACACAGGGAGATGAAATAACCCACTCAAACCAGAATTCTGTCCTTTGAATTACATTCTGAAACATTTAATCTCACCAAGGCTTGCTGTGTCCTATGTAAGAAGTGGGTAATGATATTTTTCTCCCTTCCTTTAACTCCCCTAAATTAAGTTACTTGGCTATATAGTAAGGTAACAAGTAACAGTACTAGTATGGGATACTGAACAAGAAATGACAAGAGAATCTGTACACCTATGATTAAACAGTTTTGATTTCAGGAGATCACCACAGACATTTACACTAGCCAGCTACATTTTCTACCCTGATTGTCCTCCCTGCTCCACTCCTATATAACACTAAATCAGGAGTGAAACTTGTGCCTTTGTAAGGCAGGTCACAAACAGTGTTGACAGTGTTTCATCCCGGAAAGTTTACAGCACAAAATAAGAACTGAGATGAGATTAAATTAGTAAATTAATATTGCAGAAACCAGCCTGCACCTGGCTGAAGAGCTTTTTCATTAAAAAGATGAACGGCATTAGATACATAAAGAGTAGAATTCATTTCAGAAGACTTTAGTTATCTAATTTATGCACTGATTTTAGATTATTTATCTGGAGTCTTTCCATAGTTAGCAGAGGGAGACATCTGCCCTTATGTTAGTGTCCAAGATAGGTTCACTGAATCACCTTTTAGAGGTATCCAGCTCATGGACAATAAGGCTAAGAGGAACAGGGCCACACAAAGCTATATTTTAATATGGCTTATTACAGAGCTGATTTCCTCTCCTTCAGGCTAAGCATGGCAGGAATGGAGGAATAGTGTTAGCAAGTGCCAGGTCCAAAGAAAAACTGTCCCTTATTTTTTCAGACAGTATTAAACAGATAATATCATCCAGTACCGGGGTCTCTGATTTTCTGTCCATGAAATTCACAGCTTCTGGGTGTTTTTCTTCTTGCCGCCTCTGATGTTCTGAAACTCTGAGCCCATCTCGAAGCTCCATGTTCTGCCTGGTCAGCATCTCAAGCTGGTCTCTCAGCTTGTTATAGGCAGCATGCCAGCAGGACTCATTCCTCTTGAATTTCTCCTGCAGTCCAGCAACCTGCTGTTTCAATATCTAACAGCAGAAAGAAGTGTACCATATCATTGCCTGCTCTTGACTAGGCATGCCCACCTTATATATCCAGAAGGAAGCATGAAGTCCTTTGTTCTGCTTAAATGTCAACAGTATAAAGGTCTTCAATATAAAAGTGCACAATATAAAAAGAACAAATTTTAAACGATTTCTTAAAAAACCCAACCAACCAACCAAACAAGCAAACAAAAATCACTACTGTGCAAGCTCCTATGTTTAGCCCAAATCAATTGTTACAAAGTGAGCAGAGAGGAGTCCTTGGTGTGTGAGAGAAAATCAGGAAATGCAAACTCATCATGCAGACAAGCAACATTAAATGTGAATGTTTTCCAAAACAAGGCAAAAAATGTCAGTTCTTTAGATCTTCATGTAGTGACAAGGGCACATGAATAGATAAAAAGTCGTTACAGACAGCAGGGGATTGCAAAGACAATTTTAAACTGAGTTCAGATAAATGAAAGTAATGAAATTTGGTGCATTTTGTAGAGGACTTTTCCATATCCATACATCTTCATTATTTTTCCCTCCTCCCTTCTTCTTCCCTGACCTGTGCTGATGCCAACACTGAGTCCTCTTCCCTCAGAGCACTCATGTTGGGTACTGCAAATGGAATATTAGTGGAGTTAAACTGAAAATGTGGAGTTTGCTCTGTAGTCAACCAATTAGCACATGCACCTTTTTACTACTTTCCTTTCACTTGTGTATCTGCCCACTTGTGTACTAATCACCATCCTTTCTTTGCTGTGAGCTTCCTGGTCAGCATTTAGCACATCCATCGGCCACTTTCAAGAAGAAGGAGACTTCTGAACTTGTGGATCACACAGATAGATAGTAACCTAGTGTTCTGTAATTTTTGAACCTGCACTCATTATGCTATCAGGTAGGAACAAAAGATTAAAAAATTCTACCAAATGTCACCTCTAGGGCTAGGCCTAGTCAGGAAACAGAATTATTCCCTGGCAGAAATTCTAACAATTTTTTTTTTAAATCGATGTTTCAAAATATTGAGCAGACGGGTCATTTAAAATACTTTTATTCAAAATACTAGAATAACCTCACTGAAACAGTTAATCATTTCCTGTTGTAAATGTTACCTCTAGAGAAATGTGGAACACAATCGGAGAAAACATTTGTTATGCATATGGTGCAAAAATATGTATTTCAAAAAATGTACAAACGACAAATAAAGAATGTATTGAAAGTCTGAACAAAATACTGTCTCGCCAGTTTTGTTTCTTCTGAAACTTTTCTGGCCAAGAATATAATTGAAATTGTCAGTTTTGTGCCAAATACATCAGTGTGGTTCAGACATCCTTTTGCAGAAGAACATTGCTCCAGACATTTCTAAGCATTACCATAGCCTACTCCTTTATCCTATAAGAATATAGGTTTAGCTGTCCACATCTCGTTTATCACTGTCTCACATGGATCACCATTTTCCCCTTCTCTTTATCCATGATTCTTCTAGAAAATTGCTTAAACTCATAGTATATCTAGCTGGTTTTGATAGGGAAAACAGTCACAGATATTCAGAGATTACTTTATCCCTAAGGAGGCTGAAATAGATGATTCAAACAGAATCCCCTAAAGGAACTCAGAAGAAACCACAGTCAGTGATTCAGGATTGTTATTAGGCAGGTTAAGTGTTAGATACACAGCTAAATATCACCAAAATATCTCAAAACCAAAGGCCAGGATAGTTCAAGATAAAAAATCAGCAAACTCCCAGATCAGGGATGAGAGCAGAGGACAATGGCCAATACCTCTGTGCCACTGGCACAACGGCTTTTTGTACAAAAAAGATGTAAACCCCACAACAACAGGAGTTGGAAATTTTTCAAGAGCTAGCTCAGATCTGGCCAAATCAATACAAGAAGTATAAGGAACCTGGGAACCTTCCAACATTCCTTAAGAAATAGAAGGCGCAACCTATTTTTTTTTGTATATCAAGAAAGTGGGGTACTTATATGTACTTAAAATAATACATTTTAAATCAAAGCAATGTACTATTAACAAAAATCTTCACTGTATGCACAACTGCCCTGAAGAAGTAACACGAACTGTTGGCCACCTGTGGCAAACAGAAGATGCCTGCATGGGAGGATATTAATTGATGAGAACTGCATATTTATTCTACAGAAGACAGCTTACTTGTATTTCTTCTGATTTTGCATTTTCTTCAGTGACACTAGCTGCTCCTTTGAACTTGCTATGGGCAATGTTTTCTTTCTGTGGCGGGCAAATTTGGTCCCTGTTGTATTCCAAAGGGTGAGTCTGTTCCTGGCTCCGAACAATGTTGAGCTGGTCCATTTGTGTTCTGCTCAAAAGGTAAACAAACAGTATGACTTTGGCATAAACATTATAATAAAGGACTGTCTTTAGATGTGTCTTGTTTGGGCATGATTTTTGGTGGGCTTGGGCATACTCCATATATGCTGGTACTGCTGGGAGTGGCAACAAGTTACCAGCACTGGTCAAAATTGAGGTCCTTCATCACTAAGAACACTCATGTATGTGTTCAGCTGCAAAATTGATTCTACTAAGCAGATGGAAACAATTCTTATTGAAATTTTCTGACAACATAACGACCATGAACTTAGAGGCTTTTAAGCACATCTTCTGCTCAGAGAGATAGCTAAATTAGGGCAGACCTGCAGAAGACACAGCTAGTTCCCTGGCATGGCACCTATGAATCACTTCATCATGCAGAGCTGGGGACTGAGCTACATATCCAGCAGCCATTACATTGCCGTTACTACAAATCAGAACAGCCATAATACTGAATGAAAAGGCATGAAGTATTTTAGTTTCCATAGGTAAGTATGCTCCAAGAGTTAAATGTGGGAGCTTAGTACACAGAAGAGATTTTTCCTTTGAACTCAATGTCTCAAAGCATGAGTAGTCTGGAAGTGCACTTAAAAACTTAGCAACATGGGGAGAATGTAAATCTTTACATATCCTCAGAGTGTATTCATAAGACAATGATACAGCTGCTTAGTTAATTTTTAATATTATACTAAATTATTTGTTAGCTCCCTACATCAGCTCACTTCATGACCTACAGCCACCAACTGGCTTTCATTATTACTTGAAATACAACATGAGCTAGAGGAGGCATCCATGACCCCATGTTTTCCTTTCAGTAACAGACTTTAGCCCTTCAGCAGAAAAATATGAAAGTTCTCAAATATACTAAGAGACAAATGAACTCCCCATATGCTAATTCATTACCTAATTTTTATTCTTTTTGGTTGTTTTCTATCCTAAATAAGCCTAATATCCTGGTTAAAGTCATGCTAAAAAAAAAGTCTCAGCAATAGTCAATAGAAGTATTAATTTTCCTCACATTAATACAGTTAAATTAACAAACATACCTGCCTTGTGTGATTATGTCCAGCCTATAAATGCTCCATATACAGACCAGATGCCCTAAAATACAATATACTAGAACAAAAGCAAGCACAAGATCTGAAGATAGCATCTTCCACTGAACAGTATTGTCTTAAGTTTCTTACACCCTGTAAAGTAAAATCCAGGTAGTTATTCCTTCCAGCACGTCAGGTAGTATCAGCCTTTTCAGAATAGCACAAGAATTAGATCTGTACAAATAAACTAATAGAGCTGGAGCACAAACCCAAGTGTGCAATTGCCCAGAGCTCTGTATTGCTAACATGACCTCTGGTCTTGGCATTGGCCATCCAGCACTGCACTAGGACATGCTAGGCAAGGTTTGGAGGTTAGAGCAGGCCAAGGATCAGATCCAGCAGACAGTTTGGATGCAGCCACTCTGGTCTGCAGGGTAAGATAGGTTAGCTCTAGGGAGGTGTTCTGCTGTTTACCACAGTGTGAAATACTCCCTTGGCTAGTTCTGGTCAGCTGCCTTAGCTCTTCTAAACTTCTTGTGCACTTGCTTACTGACAGAACATGGGAAACTGAAAAGTCCTTCATTTAGAGTAAGCACCATTTAGCAACAACTAAAACATTGGTGTGTTACCATCGTTCTCACGCTAAATCTAAACCACAGCTCTGTATCAGGTACTAGGAAGAAAGTTAACTCTATCCCAGCAGAAACCAGGACAGCTCTTTGCTTCAAGGCTAGAAAAAAGTTCCTGGCCTGAGGAAATGTAATAACCAAGGACACCAGGAGCACACACATTATTTCTTTGGAGCCTCTGATAATTAGTTCACACCTCAACTATAAATTGCAAATAGAAGCTAGACGCACAACACAGATATAAAATACATAAAAAAGGCTAATCAGTTTGTGCTCAGATTTTTGCATGCAACCCAGACACACCTCTGCCTGAGGCACATGGCAGCAGCCTGGCTGTGGAGCAAGAACATACATGAAGCAAAAGTCTTTTTTCCAAGAAAAAATCTTTCAGGGAAATGCAGATAGGAGAAAACCCCCAAGTTGTTGCCTACTGCTGATGGTCCAGAAAAAATGCAGATTCAAAACTATAAGGAAATTATGTATTAAAGAACACACAAACTGCTCTTGTTGAAGGAACAAGGAAATAACCATCACTGAATCCTCTGACTGATGCCAAGAGCCAGCAGCATCTACCTCAGTGCAGCAAGGGTGGAGCCACAGGTCAGATTCCATTAAGTACTAGATACACACAACAAACTACATTCCAACTGTTTTCACCCTCTTGCCCATAATATTTGTGCCTGCAAAGGCCTGAAAAAAAAAGTGCTTGGAAATAATAGATAGATTGGGCAGGTCCAGGCATGCCGTGTGTCTCTCAAGAGGATTTTCATTGCTTCCAGCAAGCACAAGTTACTAACATGTGGTGGCCATCTTGTGCTCCTGATAGCGTTACTGGCTTAAAAATACAAAGCAGATTCTCAGATTGCATAAATCAGCATAAGGCAAATACAGTCAAGGAGGATAAGCTGCCTTTCACAATTAGTTCTAGCTCATAAATTGGAAAAAGTGAGTGAAAAGATGTACACAACATACTAGGTAAGCATTTTTTGATAAATATCTGTGTGGAAATGCTAGGGGCTACTATGGCTAATGACATGAATAAATACATGAAAGCTCTTTTAAAAATGTGCACTGTCATAATAAAATCAAAGCCATTTCACTTGTGAAGCAGCTCTGGCAGCAGTCAGAGTGCAGTGCTGGCAGAGTGCAACACTGCACCAGTACACAGCCAAAATTTACAACAGCAAAAGTAAAGCCAGCACCTAACTTCATTAGTAGTTTTATGAAATGCCAAATTCCACAAATATTCTCATCAGGAACACCTATCACAATCAGCTGGAGATCATCTTCCAATATGTTTGCAAGATCATGAAGTAGAAGGATCTTTAATGAAACAATTTAAGACATTGAAAGAATTCTGCTCAAAGACAGCTGTAGGAGAAAAAGATACAAACTGATAAATGTAATTCAGAAATACTTTTTGGCACTAATCCCATGGTCTTCGAAATCAAGAGGAATGGACAAGCAAGTGTGAAAAATAATTTCTTATTTTACATTATATGTTAAAATAGAAATCCAGACGAATAAATTACACTAATTTGCACTAGTTAACAAATAGACTTTAAAGGCAAAGAGGAAAATAATCTCTCATGCTAACAGTAGCTGGTACCTAGTAATTTCTAACAGATCTAATCGCATTAAAAATACACATTTGATTTCATTGTAAGCATGCTCAATTTTTATGAGAGGCATTTGCATAACCTGCAATTAATTATAGTTGTGAGTCACTTCCATTCTAAAACCCATAGTTTCAAAGTTCCTTGAAGGGATCTTGTGGAGAGGAATCATTAATTTTTTTCTATGAAGATGTAAAAAACCACCCCAAACCAAAACAATTTTCAGCATTTAATAATTACAAATTACAAAAGCAACTCTCCTGAATTTTCAAGTTCTCCATTTATAGGAAACCAAATACATCCTCAGTCTAGGGTGTAGATAGGTATTCCTGAGTAGCAATGCTGTTAGCTCTGATATATGCTATGGACTTTTTGTTAACTTTGGAAATATGGGCTACCCTGATGTGAATGTGATATAAGGAGTTTATCCTTTAGTCCATCAGAGACTTGATCCCATAAAACAGATTATCCTGAGTTCTTACTGATTTGAGTGTAATCTGAAGGCATTCAGCAATTTATGAACAGCATTTGTCATTACTCAGCTTTAAGATCCAAACCACAGTGTTTTCAGAGTTGAGCCCCTTCAGTTAGGTGCTTTACTTTCAATTTAGACAGTCAAATAAGTGTTTCAGTTCTGAGACAACATAGATACCTTCAAAAAGAAAATAGTTAATAAGTATTTAGCAGCCTGATTTTAAGGATCCTAAAGGAAGTATTTGCCTCACTGCACACACAGTTTAATTTCTGGTGTATACAGATTTACCTGTGCAAATGTGTTGCTTTCTCTTGTTCTTCCTTCATCTTAGTTGTTGGAGGGTTTCCTCTGCGATATACACCAGTCTCTAATCCTCTGGTAATGATGTTCTGGGTTTCCTCTATAGACACATCTATGTTAGTACACAGAACTTTGTGAATATTTATGAACACTCTCTAAGTGTTTAAAACCACAAACTGCATAAGTGCAGTAAGCTTTATTGTTTAGTCTATCAGGAAGAATGAATCTATCTCTACCTAATCACACAGATATTCAGTTCCCATCGTAGTTCTTAGTAGTATAGTCCAAGTCCTACAAATCATTACACGTGAAATGGATTTGGGGATATATCAGTGTTGGTAGATGAATTCCTTTTCAGGAATGTGAATGCCATGTGATAATGTAAGCTTATTTTGAATTTAACTTTTGAAGAAGCCTCAGGAACCCTTTTTTTAACAGGAGTCTGACATGGAGTGGGGTGTGCTTAGCAAGCTGTGACAGAGCAATTGAAAGCCATCAGAATTGATTATTTCTGCCAGGGTGATAACTGCTGGCAGGACAAATGATTTTGACTGATCTTACACAGAGAGACAGCCAAAGGGTTTGGGATGAAGAGTCAATGTAGGGGAAGTCCTTCAGGGGAAGCTAAGAGAGAAGAAAAGTCAAGAACCAGTTTAACAAAAAGGACTAAACCTGCTCAAGCAGGATACTATTTCACTGCCAGAAGTATGATCACTGGGCCAAAAGGCTGGAAAGATTGTTTGACCAAATAACTGGGACTGCATTAAGGACAAACTGAGTGAAGATGTTCATAGGGAATCACCATTTTCCACCGATGCGAAGAAAATGTGAACATCTCACTGTCAAGGGGTCAGTGGAAGGAGCACACTTAAGCTACAGGGAACTGTAGCGCTGACTCCGGGGACTCACTGAACCTCTCACTCATCTCATGGGGTCAAAAGTCTGCACCAGAAAGTGCACCTCAAGCAACAGACTTGAAAAACATCTAGTGACAATGGAAGAGCAACGTATAACAAGGAGCTTGCAGATTTATCTCTCCCCTTTTCGCTTTTTTCTCCAGCTTGGGACTGAGAAATATTGACGGAGGTGGACATATACCTAGGGAGCACAGGCAGAATGAGGCATACATCCAAGAGAAATTTTTTTCCCATATGGAAAATAAATGTAATTCAAAACTTGGGGAGCACTTACCTAATGTGTCTCTAAATAGCTTTTTCTGTGGTTCCTCCACTGCAGGGGTTTCTTTAATGTTGAAAGCAGGAATCTCACCAGCCAGTGTTGAGGATGGCAGATGTAGGCTTTTAACATCCCTGGCTCTGTTCTCATTCTTTGATTCAGGCTCATGCTCTCTCCTTTTCAGTTTTGTGAGATAATATGAAGACTGCTGAAAAGAAGAGCAAGCCTTGCTCTCTTTCAGCCTGGCAACCCCGGTACTGGAATCGTTGCTGCTTGTGCTGCAGGAGAAATCTTGTCTTGAGATCACTTGAATATCTTTTTTCCTGGGGGGTGATCTGCTGTACTTTTTAACATATTTTATTTTAGTTCCACTGGGCTCATCACTGGCGTAATCACCATCAGAGAGATACAAATGTCCTCCAGTATGTTCTACTCCCTGAGGCCCATTCTGGGAGGGATACTGAGCATGGTGAGATATGGGGTCATCATCGCTGTTGGAGGATAAGCAGCTTGATTCACAGGATGAAGATGCAACATGCCATGCTGAGGCAGCTGTCCCCTTCCTTTGCCACTCCTGCTGCAAGGCTGAGGATGAGCTTCCCTTTTCCACAGCCTCAGGTGAGCTACGTGTAATTTTTACAATCTTATCATTGACCATCTTAAACCCAGTGTGCATTTGTCTTTTGCTTTCTGAGCTCTGGCTCCCTGAAACAAGTTCCTGTGTGCATGCCTGAACCCACTTCACATCCTGTGTGAATGCAGGGTCTGCACTCCACTCTGACTCCTTAGTGTGATCTGGTTTTAAATCCTGAAGTAGAGAATGCTTTTGCAGGACCTCCAGGGGGTTTTTTGCTCCTTCTGTGCAATGACCCCTTAGAGTCCAATCCACCCTACCTAGGTGCTTTTTCAGGGTATCATGCACAGGTCTTCCATCAGTTCTGCCTACTTGCCCAAGAGAATCCATATGATGATTTTCCTTTTCCTCACCTACTTGCAGGTTCATTTCTATGAATGTTTCTGGACTTGGTTGCAGGATTTCAGGCCACCTTCTCTGTGGTGAGCCAATGGGATTTTTCTTGGTGTCTTCATCTCTCCTGATCACTTGTTTTAAGTTTAAACTTTGCTGTACTACTTTTGCCTCACAGTCAGTCTGAGAATTTAACTCCCACTCAGCTGAAGCCTGGTCTGCCTTTTTTTCATGCATACCAATCTTCATGGAGCCACTGACCTGAAGACTGAACTGAGAGTATTCCCCTGGCTGCAGTATGCCTTTATCCACTTGGCCAGGCTGGGAGAAATTACCTGAGCAATCCAAACCAGCTCTTCTGGAGTGCTTGTTGTCGTCTTTTACAGGTTTGTGTTTATTTTTTTTGAGCCTTGCTATACCGTCTTTTCGTTTCAGAGAAGCCTTCCAAGTTGCTACTTTGGCCTTGCTCTGAAAAAAGACCAAAAATCCTGATAATTAGAGTCTGAGAATCGCTCTCCAGAAAGATATAGAATCATAAACTCATGGAATGGTTTGGATTAGGGAGGATCGTCAGTTCACCTATTTCCAGTCTCCCTGCAATGGGCAGGGACACCTTCCACTAGATCAGGTCGAGCAAGGCTCTGTCCAACCTGGCCTTGAATCTTATTTATGATAACTAAAAAAGCTGAGACACCAGAAGGCTTAAAGACAGTGGCTGTGGATAATGAGTCTGTAAGTAACAGGCCTGAGACTACATGGGAGGTAAGAGAATTTTTAAAAGCAGTTGCTATGTGCCACCTCCATTAATTCATTAGTAGAGTCAGATGGTTGGGATGGTGCTGAGTGTTTATATGATACAAGATCATAAAAGTTCTGTCTTGCTTTGTTTTTAAAGGAAGTTTGAGTGCTTTTTACCATGCGGTACAGAAATATATAAGTGCCTCAGATGGAGATTTTATTTCACCAGAGAGACATAAAGAAAATTCCTGAATGATGTTTATCTTCCAAGTCAACAAGCCCAACAAAATACTGAGTCTGATGCCTCTAGACATAAGATCACCTCAAACTGCACATAAGGCAAAAACCAGAAAAGTATGATTGTACTTGGTTCTTTATAAAAACTGTATTTGGGAATACTCCCATTCTTGCATTAATGGCACGGGAGACTGCATGAACCATTTATTCTGAAATAAACTGACAGAACTAACCTTGAGGTCTAATTTAGCTAAGTGACTTAGGCACAAACTATGACCCAGAAAGTATGCGGAAAGAGACAAAACCAGTGGGAAAGTGGGGAGTATGTTTGTGACTGAGTTATATAGTTTATTTACTTCTGGGGAAAATCTTCCAATATAGCATGAAAGAACACTGAGAAAACGTGCTGCCGTGGAATGAGCCAAAACAGCCCACACAATACTCAATGCCATAAGAACTTGTCAAGAGCAAAGTGAATGCACCAACGGCACAGTACCTGCTGTTCCTTCTGCTGTTTTTCTAGGAGGTGATTGTCTACTTCAAGTTGTTCTTCAACATATTCTTCAGAAGAATTCTGTCTAATACCAATTGCTGGTGTGATTGGCCTAGGCAAGAAACAAGAGTACTTATTTGTAAGGTTCTCCAATTGGTTTTCTTTTGATAATTCTCATATAACTGATGTTGAGTTTAGAATGAAAATGTTTGTTAAATGTGAAGCCTGTTAACAAAAAGCCTACTATTATTTGACACCTAAGTCTCTCTTTAAAAAGTCCTGTCTAGGCTAAACATTAATCATACTTTTAGCAAGTAACATTTTTTGGCTGGCATCAGTCTTCCATTAAAATTATAAGATATTAAAAGGAAAAAAAATTCAGACATTTTCTCCAGACTAGAACTGATTACAGTCACAAAGAACTCATTGTCTTTCTGACAGACTGTTTTGAATTAGATGGTGAAGAGTGACAGAGGAGAAAAGTAATGTCTATAATGTTGTGGAGACACAAATTGAACTCTGGCTCAAAATGAAGCATAATATAGCATACATGAACAGCTCTTATTTCATTGCAAATGTGCTTAGAGCCTTAATTTAGTCACTTGTTAGTAATTCCTACCAAATATTAAAATATCCTGGGTTTAATAAAGGCATTGGTTACTCAGTTTAGTACTGTACTTCCATACCCCACCTCCGCCTAACAACATTGTACTACTCATAATCTTTTTTTATCAGTCTAGCTCTGTCTGTTAGCATCAGCATGGGTTAACAGGATTAGATTTGTAGAGCATAACTGTTGTTGATGAAGACTCAGCATTAAACAATGCACATTTTGGGGAAGTTTATTTCAAACCAACCATACCCTGGTCCCACAGTGAAAATGTCACAAAGACCTGGAATACGTTCTGTGCTTTAGTTTCATCCAGCTCATAAGATGAAGCTCATCCAACTCATCCAGTTTCATAAGATCATGATGTGAACCAAAGCACAAAAAGTGGGGATGACTGAGATACAGATTTCAGAAGCTCACTGCTGACACAAAAACGCATATGTGGATAGACCTACTTGCCCAGACCTGCCACCCCTTCTCAGCCTTCAGTTCTGAAGGCTCCCGTCTTCCTCCTCTGCCTAACTCCTACATGGATAATGCACTGAAACACGCTCAGGAAAAATACTCTCAGTCTGTACTTGCCTAGAAAGTTGCTGGTTTTCCTTTATACTTGATGGAAAGCTTGATGTGCCAAAAAGCTGCTGCTTCTGTCTTCATCAGCTGAGCATTTCTTCTGTTACTAATGCCAACCTACCCATTCTCGCCTAGCCATGAGCATCACCTCAGTGTCCTGGTACAACTCTTTCTCTAACGCAGTGATGAACCAGATCAGAGAACTGATACAAGTTAAAAGTTACATCTTGCCAGATAACTTTAACAAGGATTACTTTGGTGACCTGTTCAATATACAGGCACATAAAAATTGGTCTTGGCACAGATGAAGAGGCAGAGTAAGGACAAGAATAATGAGCTACTGAGACTGATGCTGCCATTGCAAACTGATTGCCACAACAGAAGAAATGATGGCATAACAAAAGATGTTACCTCTTCTCGCCAAATTTTGTCTTACTTCTACCCTTTGGAGATCGTAGTTGCAAAACCAATTAATTTAAACTGGCTAAACCAGCATCCCAATGTATAGAAACAGATCAGCTGTGAGTCCCTATACCTGTAAAATCTCTGCCCATGCATACCTACCACTTTCAAGGAAAGAGCCTTTGTGTTGCAGATGTAACACATAAAGTACACGTACAGTCAAGAAGACAAATTTTTGTAGCTTGACTGATTGCTTAAGATAACTTCTCACCTGTCTTCTGTGTTTCCAGTCTTTATCTTTGCCCGTGTTTCAAAGAGAGATGGAGGATTCTCCTCCTTTATTTGTTCTCTTTGTTCTCTGACATCAGAAAAATTTTCAGGGAAACTGCTTTCTTTTAATTGACTGTTCTCTAAGCAGGAGGAAAAAGGTCAATGTAAACAAAGCTTTTATAGAATGAATAAATGAAAATAAACCTAATAAAATAAATCAGAAATGTTTTTATTTTCAACAACATATATAAGATTTTGATTTTTGAAAACACTTTCTGGAATAAAATTGAGTTAAGTAGGTAGCAGGATGCAACCCATGAAAAAAAGGCACCTTATCCTCAAGACTAGTTGCTGAAAATCAGGAAAGGGTAAATGGCATGATTTATGCTCTTTGTCTCTATACATTTGTAGTGCTTGGTTAATGTGTTCACTGCAGAACACTGCAGCGAAGACACTTTGCTAGACAGTACTGAACTACTCGTGTCTGTAATTGTGACCTGCGAGCCAGTTCATTTAACAGTTTAACAAGCAGCATTTGTACACATGAGCCTTTCTAACTGAGCATTTTCTATTCTATTTTCATGATATTCTATTTTTCATTTCTATTCTATTTCACGAAAATGAACCTTGTCACCTGCCTTGCAGAGGTGACACAGCAGGTTGACAGCAGCAAGGGATGTAGAACCCACATGTCCCTCTTTAGAGTCTCATGTGTGAGGCTATGCTGTCTCCAGAATGTCATAGAAGTGCCCCAGCGCTGTAATTTTTAACTAGTGCTTTCCAGTGCAAGGCAAGAGCAATATGTCCAAGCAGCTGTATAATTCACCTTTGTTTCCTCCTCTGTTTTCTTCTTGAGCATCTTGTCGGGTAAGTTTTTTTGTGGGACTCTCAGTATGCTGAAGCAGTGGCTCGGTGCTTATCCCTTTAAATAAAGATGTGAAGTGTTTTGCAGGTTGTTGATACACTCATGTTTATGTCTCTAGCAGTAAAAAAACACACTTCTCACAACATTCAGGAAGGTCTCAGTTCAGCCCAGTCCACATTCACCCAATTAGCTGAAGCATGTTTCAAAGAAAACTGCACTGACCAGCATCCAGCTAGGAGTTAACCTGATGGACTAAGGTTCCTGAACCTTCTAGCCTTAATTTAGCAGCCATGAAGCAGATCTAAATTAGTGCTCCTGTCAAAAAAAGCAGTCATACCTCCCGCTGTCCTCATGTGTTCTTGCTTTTAGTTCCTGCTGTCCTCATCTACTCCCCCCTTCCTTCTTTTGTGCTAGTAGAAGTTATTCCTGAAGTTCTCTGATAAACTTCACTTAGCAACTGACCCAGGTTCAGGTTAACACAGCAAGAAATAATAGTGCCAGGCACAAAAAAGAGATAAGACTCTTTCAGTGAGAGTGCCAGTCCTGAGTTAGGCTAAAGAATGTGAAATTAAAGTTTCAATTGTACTATGGGACTGTCTCACAGCATCACAGTCAGGTCTTGCTATAAAAATTCAAAGGAATCAAGGGTGCTGGTCTGATTTACATCCTCTTTCCATTTAAATGCCTTCATTCCTAGTTCATTTTATTCCTCTTCTTCCCATTTTGAAATCAACTTTTAATTTGCTGTAAATTGCTCTTTCTTCTTTCTCACCCTTTGGTATCCACTTCCTACTTCTTATTCTTCTCCTCCTAAATACAACATACTCCCTACTTCATATAACTTATCTTTTCCATTTTAATGACTTTCTGCTCCCTTTTTAATACAAGGCCCAGTTTCTCTGTTAGTGTAAGAGGCAGGATGATTATGATTCAAAAAGAAAAAATAATCAAGTTTAAAATACTTTAAAAGGTTTTATAACCCCTCATCGAAACAAAACACCTTCCCCTGACCTGCAACAAAATCTGTAACAATCACCAGAAAGTGCAAAATCTCACAGGAGTTGCATGATAGTCTTAATTTCAGATTTCCAGTGCTTTTCACCCACCTGAATCTGAAAGCTGCACATGCTCTCCTGAGATTTCTGAACTGCTCTCATTGGGCGTGAACAGCGGGGATCTGCTTTGTTGAGGAGAGCATATTGCCAAGGGAGAAGTCTGTGAGTGCTCGAGGCTCTCAACATGGGAAGAACTTTCTGTTGGGAAGTGGACAGGAATGGAAGTAGCTGGACAGCACAGAAGAGGTGGCATCGTGGCTACTAGGTGAGAAATAGAAAAGCCTAAAAATAATTACCAGAGAAGAACAATTAGGGAAGTGTAAGACCTAGAAATCTTTTGCTGAACCGATATTGCACAGACACAATGTTGCTCTCTATTTCCCTGGTGGTTTGCATGCTCAGAGTGAAATAACCAGATTTTGCATTTGTTATTTTATTTAAACCGTAAAACATGCTTTCTGCAACCACAAGTCATTACCAAAATGATTGGTTTCTACAGGGATGCTGAATAACAGGGAATTTATAAATTTTGAGTGTGTAAAACACATATTTTCCCTAGAATTTCTCAAGTCCCTTAACAAGTAAAAGTGAAGTGTTGCAAAGGATCTCTGAGGCACTCCTCAATGCAAAAGAGGGGAGGGTTTTCCTGGCTACACATCTTATTAGAAGACTTCTACCTGAAAAAGATGTAGCAAGTTCCGCACAGGGACCAGAGGCCAGTTTCATTGCTTCCAAGAATGAAATCCCTCTATAAGGTTACAAAATCAGGCTCCCTTCTTATTTTTTTTTCTCCACACCGTGATTCCTTTTTGTCCTGTGCCCTGGCTCCAACAAGAAGAGCAGAGAGTGCCTGCAACTGAAATTGCCTCATCTGCAGTTAAGGCATGCTTAGAAAGAAGGCTGCTTTGTGGATTCAAATGCTGTCAGAAACTATCTCAACAAAAACTCAAAACCCAACTCGCTACTTCTGAGCTGATGCTCTAACCACACAGGTGGGCAGAGCCACTTCTGTCTGTGTTACCATGAGGCTTGGAATTAGAGTGAGAAAACTGATGGCAGGAGATGCCTTAGGCTGCTTCAGCTCCTACCGCATGGGTTAGGTGAAGCTGCCTCCCAGCAGGTTATCTGAGGAGCAGCAGCAATCCAAGGATCACCTTTATCTTCCTGTGCCCTTATGATGCTCCTTGTTATGTAGAAGCAGCCCCACCAAAGCCAAGCCAGTGCTACCACAAGTCTGCATGACTTCCCTAAATACTTCTTTCACATTGGGGTCACACAGTGAGAAGAATGTGCTACTACTGTGAACAGGGTGTGAAGGGAGCAGGCGGCTCTTCTTTTTCTGATTGCTGAGCAGATGGTGTTTTCTAGCAATGCTATTGGTATGGTATCAGTAAAATGAAGCTGTTGAAGGAGTTGTATCATGGTGTGAGGAACAGGCTGCTGTACCATTAAATATGTGAATTTACAACAGAAACATGGTGCATTGACTTTCTTTCACTTCTTTTTTCTATTAAAAGCCGTAGCTTTCATATACAGGTGAAGGAACAAAAGGGCTATCTCATCCTTTCTGTAATGCTCACCATTATACTATCATTTTCTGCAGTATCATTCAAATCTATATTTCAACAGAAGTCCACACAAGAAGCTGTTATTAAACATGAAGGACTCCTTCTCATGATTCTCCTGAAATTTTAATATAGAAAGGTGAAAAGAAGTGTTTTCTGTGGTTTACAGCTTGTGTGCAATTAAATGAATGTTTTAGCCCATCTGCCAGAGTCCTTAACTATCAAACCTTCTATTTATTTAGAGAACTGTGCATTTCACTGCTGGAGTGCAAGCATCAGCAAGTGAGGGTGCTGCAGCATCAGGAGGGATTCCCCAAGTACCTGGGCTGTAAAGTGCAATGATTTTCTGCTGTTCAGCCACCAGCCTTTGCAGCTGCTCCATCTGCTGCCTCATCATCTGGTCCTGCTGCTCTGGAGTCTGAAAATGTCATGAAGATATAGTATCAAACTACATTTCTGGATGGTTTTTTAAATAGAAAGAGTTACCATATCTGCACTTTGGGGATAGGTATCTCTTAAAGTGTATTAGTTTTAATAAAGAATGCTGACATTTGTATTTAAGTGTCCACGCAGATGGACACTTCTCTCACTTTTGTGTCTCAGTTTCTGTGGAAGAAAATCTCAGCATACATACCAGAACAAAATGGTGACTGATGTGAGGCTGAGTAGAAAAACCTGGCAAGGCACATTCTGCCTGCGAGGCGTCAGTGTACCCTTTGACCTGTAAAATGGCAAAAGACTTTTGCAAACTAACCTGTTCTGTGTTTTTGTAGGTGGAAGCACAATGGTTCACCCCAGGCTCTGAGGCAGGGAGCAGAGGAGTAAACATTTCCAAGGTGTCATTTGCATCATGAATTGCAGCTTGGGTTTCACTGGAAGCCAACGTTTGAGGGAAAAAATCAGAGCTGGCCAAATAATGTAATTCGCTTGCATGCTGAAAAACTTGGTTGTGGCCCAAGTTATCTGCTGAAACACTGCTGTTGCCCATCATAGCACTGGTTTCTGAACTGTATAAAAGTGGACACTTCTTGCTGGAGGACTCACTCATGTTCTCAACCCAACCTGAGGTAAAAGAAGGCATGGCCTTATCAATTATTATATTGGAAGATGATACCATGCTTGCCAGATCACTAGCAGTCTGCTGTGACATATGGTCTTCCTCCTTAAAAGCATCTGCTTCCATGTCCTGCTTTCTGAAATCCGTGTTAGGGATGTGCAATAAAAACCATCATGAAAAATGTGCCATACTGACATAGTAAATCCTGTGGTTTGTCTTCTTTCTTTTCTTTCTTCTTTTTTTTTTTTTTTTTATCCAAGAGATTATTCTTTTTAGGCCAGGCTGAGCATAGAATATCTTCTGACTTCAGAAACTGTAAAATATATATATATATATGTCTTTATATTTTTATATATGCATAAGTATATCTAAAATATTTATATATATGTGTATATATATATATATATATATATATAGGACACATGCAGTACAAGAAACTTACAAAATCACAATATTTCTGCCAGCTAAAGTAGCTTAGATGTACCTCCTCCTCTTTCACTATTAAATCCTAAAGTTCGGACAAACAGGAACAGATGCAAGACTTGATTACAATAGAAAACAGACTCATTCACCACTAGAAGCATCTGCCAAAGTGTCCTGACCTTGTCTTTCAGCTAGATCTTCACAGCCTTTAAATTCAGAGAAAGTGTCCAAGGGTGACTGCAGAAAGAAAGGGATAGAGACAACAAAAGAAAACAGGAGAAAATGTGGCATGTGAAAAAAATCAAACAAAAACAACGCTAGAAAACTGTGTGATGTTTAGTGCTCAGAAGAATGTTTATTTCAAATAGACAGAATGACAGTGCTACAGCTTGCATCCATTCTCCCTGAGACCAGTACGGCTGAGGCGACTGCATAACACATTCTGCTTTCCCTCTTTAGACACCTTGGCTCCAGTCCTTCTGAGGCAGGGGCCAGGCATTCACTACTTACCTTAACAAATTGGGATAGGGGAGTATATTTCAGCAGCTGAAGATAGTGAGCTCCCCATCTCCTCTGCTGTGAGAGGATTCAAACGTGGTTTATTTTCACTCTTTGAGAAATGTGGAGTCTCCAAGAACTTAATTAGCTTGCAATGATTTAATCTCTTCTTCCTGCTTTAATGTAAGTTGTTTAAGACATATACACACCCTGTGGATGCATCATGCATAGCTAGGGAACATTATATTGTTTGCAGGCTTAAACTCCCTTTAGAGGACTCTACAGTTCCTCTGGAAACATTTGGAAATCCACAAATCTAAACTGTAGGGAGTTCAGGCTGTCTGGGTAGATGCTTATACAAAATAAGAACCCTACAGAATGGATCTTCAATAGGAATGAAAAGGAAAAAAAAAATAGGATAGATCAGAAAGGATGGGCTAAGAAACCACACCTAGAGAAAAGAGTAGAGCTCATGACCCTATATTGCAATTCCCTCCAAAGCCGAAGAGGGAACATAAAGACCCAAGTCTCCCTTTTCCTTTGCTGTCAGCCACAATATTGATTGTATCCCAGTACTGCACAGGTGTGGATATGATAATTTGCTTCTCCTTCAGATCCCCACTTCAGGTCAAACTGAAATGTAGCTGAAAGTTCCAGCCTGCCAGTGAGTTTTCTGAATATAATGCTGTGTGCAAGTGGGTTGAGTCCTTTTTCTGTGTGCTTGATTTTCTTTTTTAAAACTTGGGAAAACAACACATACCCACAAAAACCACTGAGTTGTACCTGGGGGTACCAAGTTCAAATGCTGAACTTCAGTATGAAGGTTACTCTCAGTAATAAGAGGAAATACAACGGCTGCTGGTGGCCTGTCTCACTGACATCACATTTTGCACCAGGAGCGTAGAGACTCCATGTCCTGGTCACGCTTTCTCCAAAATACAAATGAAGAAAATATAATCTGAAGACTAAGAATGGTGGGATCTGTAAACGGGCAGTATTTGCTAAGAGTATCTCCAAACACATACTTCACTTTAGGCTCCGCAGAGAATTAGTAAGCAGAAGCTCTCACCCACAGCCCTGATCCCGGCAGGTCTTTTGTGGACTGCACCATTCAATCAAAGCCAGGCCAAGCCTCTGCATCTCCAGGCAACAAAGTAGTCCTTCAAGTAAATATGGCCAAAGCTTCAAAACTGGTCCCTGTGAGGTAGAAATGCCTTTGCACAGAGCACCTTGGCAGCTGGACAAAGCAAACAAGGAAGCACAGAACAGGCTGGCGATTGCCTTGTGAGGTGTCTGTGGGGATTCTCCATTTTAGCAGATATTTTTCATTTCAAAACACTTATAAAAACACTAACATGTTCTTTCTCAGGTGGTCTCCTAATAACTATTTGACAAAATAAATAAGTAAAATACTTTGCACTTTCGCAGAGCCTTCCACTGACCCATGGAATTTTAAGGCACTCAATGTGTTAACCTATTGAGTATGGTCAGTATGCCTATGTATATGTGACCTGGTCTTTAATACTACTGAATCCTCACAGATTCACCTGAAAACAAGAAGAAATCTAACTGAAAGCCCTGACAGTTTTAATAAGGTGCCTCAAAATAACAGTAGGAAGTTAACCATATGTGCTCAGGTCTGCAGACCTCAGCTGAAGCCTCAAAGCCAGCCTGGCAGCCATGCCAGAGCTGCCAGTGATAGCTGCACAACAGGGAAGCCTTCTTCCCATAGGACTGTCTGAAAGAGTTTTGGGACAAGAATTTTCCTAAACCCTGGAGCAGTTGCCAGTGTTTCCCTACTTGGGAATGAGAAATTATTATTTGTGAATTTTGCTTTTTAAACTTGCATTACTAAGAATGGTGCAACAGCCATAAACTTGATGCATGTAGGAAGACAGAACAGAGACCCAAATCAGTGGTGATAATTTTCTTTAAAGTAGCAGAGAATAGGAATTGAAGTGCCACTTCACTCTCCAGAATCTGATGGGCTTTTCATTCTGTATGTGCACTGCTTTGATACCTAACAATCCCAGGCACGGATCTTGATCCTTCTCTGCTGGGAACGGTACAACCCATAGCAAAATTACAGTTATTTTATAATCTCATGCAAATAAGTTATCAGCTGCTTCATGGGTTACACTTGACTTCTGTAAATATGAGCACACAATGTAAAAAAAAATAACATAAAAAGGATAAAGTTTGTCCATTAATTCCCATTAACTTCTGTATGCTTTGGGACATGTCTAATGATATAATGAAAAATATACATATTTTATATTTTTCCTTTCAAAAATACTAAGCTAGCTAATTGATTTATAGGGGAAAACAGCTATCAGTAATATCAGAGCAGCATCTAGCCCTTCATACTTCAGAGTGATTCAAACAAAAAGTGAGATTGGTATCAACCTAAACAAAATGGAGTTTCCAGATAGTCATGTTTAATTGCAATCTTCAAGACTTTTGTTGTAAGAAATGTGCTAAAAAACACATTTAGAAGATGCATTGGATAATGATGGGCTTTAAAGTTATTAATGATTTTGTGATATGTTTATATTTGCTTATTTTTCACTATACTTTGAGATTTTTTTATTTTTATGCAATATGCCATTATTTGATGATGCAATAGGAAACCACACATTTATTTAAGGGGATTAACATAGCCATTTACTTGTATTCAGTTGTTACTTGTCCCATATGACCACAATGGCTGGTGCATTTGAAAGGTACTATTTGACAACTGATAAAACTCATTACTGTGATACTGGCATCAAACAGCAGCAAATTATTTCTAATCCATAGCCAGTTCTGCACATGTTATCTCAATATTTGCTACTGGAGCATTGCTGATGCCACTGAAGTCAAGAGGAGCAGTGCTGAAGCCCTGCCTGTGCAGTGGAGCAGCACTGCTCCTCACCCCGAGAGAGCTACCGCCTCTACTGTGGCAAACCTTTCTGCAAAGTCTGCATACCTTAATATTGGTGCTTCTAGTATTTTCCCTTCTTTCTCCAAGTGGATTCCAGATCTTCTCCCAGCAAGATGCTGTCAGCTGCCTCCCTAGCAACCTGGAGTCTTTAAAAGCAGCAAAAATATACAGCATAGACTCATTTTCCTCTTTTTATTTTCCAAATCTCTCCTTTTCACTCAGGAGCCAGCAGCATGGGCAAATGCCTGCTCCAACCAGCCTGTGCTGCAGCGTGGAAGCAATAGCAGTTGTACAACCTCCGTACTCAGCTTCTGGTACTTCCTCCTATTTTTTGATAAGCAGCTTCAGATTGAGCTCATGACTGCACCAGCACCTTGCTGCAAAAGCCTAATGTGAGGGCTTGCTCTTCCTGAATGGGTTACTTGTTCGTGAGGTTTGTTTACTAGCCTTTACGCTACCAGCAACTTAGCAACAGTACCCACAATTCCAAGCAGTGATCTGGTTGGAATGAGTTACTCTCACTAAAGCTCATTTACCATCTACCATGTACGATACTCTAGGGTGCTTGAACTGTAATTTATCTTGGTCTCTGTAAAGACTCTCTAGGAGACATTTCTGTTGCCTTGCATATTTCCCATTCAAGCTTCCCTGTAGCAGAATTGCTTTCACAGTTGAAAACTTCTGAATCCGTTTGTTTTGTTTTGCTTTCTCTTTGTAGCAAAAAAAAAAAAAAATACCTTCCTAAGACAAAACAAATAGGCATAGGCAACTCAATGAAACTTACCCTCTGAATAATTGAATAATTAAATCATTAAAAGCAGCTGGAGAATCAACTTCAGCTTCCTCTCCTGTCATTCATTTCTATAAATTAAGCCTTACACAGAAGAGGAATTCACCAAATAGCCTGAAATCCTGAAATGGACATATGATGCTTTTTTCCTTCTGCAATCTGATGCCCTGTCTCAGAAGAAAAGGAGTTCATAGGTAGAGTTAAAAAGAACCAGAGTTTGATGCTCTGCAGACACTGGTAGCTGTTATGAAGGAATCAAGATTTCTGTTAATTGGAGTATGTCCCCACCACCTGAGAAAGAAAAATCAAGTAATTGGCAATGTGTACTGATATAAATCACAGAATCTAAATGAGTACAAATTCTCCAGTTACACAAAGACAATTCAAACCCACAACAATGCAAAAAGACGTGGCTTTGGGAAAAAAAGAAAATTGTATGACTGTTTTGTGCTCTGTAATATGTCTCTGTTCGTTCAGGCTGCAAATAAGCTTTGATTACATCTGCAAAGTGATAGCATCTATTTAAGGTCTGACATTTCCGTGCACCCCTTGTGGTGGGGAATCCATACAGGTACTGCATCATGCTTTCAGTTTGCACGGGGTTTAACCGCTAGAGGGAAATCTTGCGCTATTGTGAGTGAGCAAACAGACTAAAATCGAAGCGCACAGATTCATTCTTAAAATGCAACAATAAAAGATATTTTACATCTAAAAGGAATGTGTGCTCTCTGAAATAATCTTAAGGGATTCTTAGGATAGTATCCGTTTCTCACAATATGTTGGGAGATAGATGATTCCAACGTATCATAATTCACCTAGGACATATTAATAAGACTATTTTAACTTTCACGATGTTTATTTCTTATAAATCAAACTTAGAAATCAAATTGACACATTCTAACAAAGAGTACGCTATCTGTAACTTGTATTCCCTTTTCTGTTCTGTATTTTAATAATGGAATATGGAACATAGAAATTGTTTTTATAAAAACATACTTGATACTATCAAAAATAATAACAGATTATGTGAACTAGAAGCAAAACTTGATCTGATATCTACTAGAAATTCATAGGTTAAAAACTGGATACTAGCAGAAGATGAACTAAAAATATCAAGGATAGCAATCAGAGTTCCATTTGTAGCTACTTTAATGGCTCCTTATCACTGTAAAAGTTTTTCAGAAATGAGACAGAAAGCACAACAAAACCATGGCTGGATGATCCAATCCAGGCTAAGAATTGAACAAACAAAAAAATCACACAATTTGCTGGTAGTTAGGTGGTTTTCTTCTTTTATGATTCCTAACTACTAGATAGCACAAATTCTTCACAAATAAAGCTACAATGTACTGTACCGAAGTATCAGGACTGTCTATGGCTGAAGTAACTCAAGATCACAGATATTCTCTATTTTGAAGAAAAGCTCTTACTTCAATGTTTGGCCATTGTTTCTTATGAAAGGAGCTGAGTGTTCGCTACTTGCCCTAATCCTCAGTGACAATCACAAGTTTATCATAGAATAAATTGGAATAGACCTTAAAGATCATCTAGTTTCAACCCCTCTGCCCTGAGATGGGATTACAGATTAAATACATATTATTAAATTCATTTGTACCAACTAAAAAAATCTATGCTAAAACTCAATTAGAGCTTTAAAAAGTTTTGATGGAAGAATATTAATTTGACTGGTTTAACTCAGCTTTATACATATAGATCAAATTGATAATGCAGTAATTCAGTATGTATCTAATAACAAGGCAATGAAAATTCCCTTGCCCCCAGGCAAGATGATGACTCCCCTAAAAATATGAATGGTGCATCTAGATATGCAGTTGGGTTACATAGTACCATCAATCCAAAGAAAACTGACTATGTATATTAGTGAGAAAATTGTACAAGCAACAAGGTTTTCAATTTGTGAGAAAAAGGATCCTGAATTGGTGGATAAGAACTTTCACCATCAGAATAACTTTTTGCTTTGTTGACTAAATAAAACCCCAATTCCTTTCAACACAGGTTAGATAATGGAGTTCTTTCAACCAAAAATGGAGAATTTCTGTTGAGGAACTTGTCACAAAAGGAACTTAACTATGTTCAAAGCTTCCCAGAGAACAGCTGCTTGTTTAGTAGTCACATCTTTACCACTAGGTTCCATGTCATTCACACACAGTAGAGGAGTTGTCATTTAGTTCCTTCTTCAGCCTGAAAGACCTGCAACTACACTGCTCAGAAGAGAGTGAAGACCTATTTGTGTAGTACAATTTAAGGGTGAAACAACCTCCTTTTTTTTGTTTTGTTTTTGGTTTTTTGTTTTTGTTTGTTTGTTTGCTTTTTTTGTTTTTTAGA
Organism: Loriculus beryllinus; assembly: GCA_039877255.1. Lineage (NCBI taxonomy): Eukaryota > Metazoa > Chordata > Aves > Psittaciformes > Psittacidae > Loriculus > Loriculus beryllinus. Next base: position 10,879 of record JBCJKH010066863.1, on the reverse strand, counting down.
GCTGTATATTGCATGAACAGCTTCAAAGAGGCTATGAGCTCCTAACCCACAGGTGGTGCCAGGAGGTGGTAGGAGGGAATAATATCCTGACTGCTCAGCAACATTGAAAGCACAGATTATGAGTCTCTTTCAGTGGTTTTGTGAAATCATTTCCTTGGTTTTTATTATAGTAACTGGAAACCAACCGGAAATGTCAAAGCATTTTAGATGTTTCATGAGACAAACTGTTTTGATATATTTAAAATGTTATCATTTTAACTTAATCTAAAACTATTTTTTCTAGTTCTGAAAGCTATGAGTACCATCTTCTTGCTACTTCTCTAGCAAAACCCCCCACATTTTCACAATTCTAGTCAACAAGATTGCCCTACAAAGATCTGAAGCACAGATTGGTGTAATTAATAAAATCAGTTATGCATGTACTTAATGTACTTAATCATGTACTTAACCATTGCCAATAGCCTTCCATGACAAAAACGTTCCTCTTTAGACTGTTTTTTAATTGTTTCTCTTCAGTTTCCACTCATTATCTCCAGCTGCTATTTACCTTTGCATATAATTTTCATTTTCTTTCCTCTGCCTTTCCTTGCTAGTACCAAGGCCCAAATGACTTTGATCTCCTGTGTCCACTGTGACTCTCTTGGGGGATCACCAGCTTATAGTGATCACTCTTCTAAGAAAATTAATAAACAAATAGAAAAGCTGGCACATAAAGTTTAATTGCCATAGGAAGAAAGTTGTCATTTTTTATGGGGAGCTGATTAATAAATAAGGTCCATTTTCCAGATGAGACATGTCAGAAAACAGATGTAGCTTTAGGCTCCCTGCACTGAGATATTATGTCTTTATTTAATGCTATGCACTGATAACCTACTTCCTTCTGAACTGCTTAAATGGGAAGTGTCAAGCAGGGCCACCATGGAGCTACCATAAGCAGAATGGAACCCACTAACAAGCAGAGACCATGTACGTGCAACCAATACCACAACCCAGCCCCCAGCTGAAGGAAGATATGAATTGCCTTCTCGATGCTTATCGGCTACATCTTCTGTGTGTATGACATGACACAACACTGTATCTATACTTCTTTCTTTAAATTGGTATGAAATGAGGACCTTTATAAACCAAGTCTTTCTTCTTCAAAAATAACTGATGGAATGAATGCAACAAAAATGATTATTTCATTATGTTTTTTCTATGCAGTGTACTGCACAGCTACCACAACATGAAAATAGTAAAAAGCAGCACCCATAGCAAGCTATGAAGTTGCTATGGAGTTACTATGAGAGAAACACTCAAGTTCCTATAAATCTGTGCTGTTTTCATGTCTTAAACTCCCAACATCAACCCCAGTTCACCTGTCAGTTCTGTTGACATGTTCTTCAGAGAATATCTGAGGGCCCATAAGCAGCACCCACTAGCCAACCTGCCACTGCAGTCACCTGCCACTGAACATTGAACACTGGGGTTCTTCTCTTTCACTGCTTTTGCTCTGAACAGGTCCTGCACTTTTACCTTACATTAGATTTCACCAAAAAGTGGTAAGAATGTTTTGCATGTAAATTAAATTTGTAACTACTGACACATCTGTCCTGTAGTTGCACTCGAAATTTGAGTAAGAAAGCTGGCACTCCATGGATTGGAGCTGCCATTCTGCCTGCTCATAAGCCCCTTGAGAGCCCACCCTACTTTTCACCGTGTTTCTCCCAGAGACAGAGTGATCGTTCATGACAATTGAGATTTTGGCTGTAAAGTGGGATTTTTAGCAAGACCTTTAGCAGCACAATTCATACCTCAAGTCCCACACATGCACCATGTTTCCTCTTTCTTTAGCAACACTTTTTACTCACAATAAATGAGGGACAGCTGGGTACATTTTCTACTTTACAAACATCATTTCAAATGAACACTTTTCTCTCCCACAACACAGCAGACAGGGAACTGTGTTGCCTCCTGTGTGAGGCAGATATACCACCACTGCCATTCCTAAGTTGCCAGCGTCCCTCATGGTTACCAGGGGCTGGTAACCCGTAAGGCAGCCTCCTCCATGGGTAAAAAATCCTTTACAATGAGGGTGGTGAAACACTGGCACAGGTTGCCCAGAGCCGTGGTGGATGAACCATCCCTGCAGACATTCAAGGCCAGCCTGGACTTGTTTCTGGGCAACCTGGTGCAGTTGAAGATGTCCCTGCTCATGCAAGGAGGGGTGGACTAGATGACCTCTGAAGGTCCCTCCCAACTCAAACTATTCTATTATATGGTCTCCACTGGGCATCTGTCAGCGATGTTCTCTCTAGAGGTACAGTGACAGAGTCAGCAACGGCCTTTTAGCCACCATCTCATCCCCCAACTCCACCCCAGTGGCCACTTGGTCAGTGTTTGGATTGTCCAGTGGCTGAGGTCAATGCATGCATGGCAGCAGGGCCAGCAGGAGGATGGGCATATGCTTCAGAGCCTAGCAGGGCTCTGCCCAAGAACCACCATAGCACACACTGGGCTTCAGTCATCAACTTCCTACTCCTAGGACACACTTCTTCATGAAGCCTCTGAGGAAGAGAGCTATGCTGTTTAGATATGAGTGAACTTGCACTGAACGAGAGAATGTTTTCAAAGCAATACATTAGCAAGAAACTCTTACATCTGAGGGTATATTTTTCCTTTCCAGTAACATTGTTTATTGGTTGAATTTTCTTCCAGAATATCATCAGTGGTATATACAGCAAATGCATGCATCTGCATTTACATGATTTTGTATCATATTATTGCAGAAGTTGCTATTCAGTCATGATAAATACATGCAATCTTTATCACACCTGGTGCCGATAATTAAAAACCTCACCGTGCATTGTAAAAAAGGGCGGATTGCACCAGCTAAGGCAGCACTAGTTTTGTGTCATGCCATATCAATGCCTTTCCTCCAGGAATGTTCAGCTCAGCGTTGTCCTTGGCCCTTTGGACTGCCACTAAACAATGTGGTTAGTAATCCAAGCTCTTCAGCTATGAACTTAAAACAAAACAATCAAGTTTAACAGCAACCTGCAAATTGCATTGATTTACACAGCATAGGAGTGCAACGTCCCACACAACAGCAAACCCAGACATATGGTTTGTGCTCCCATCGCAGCAGAACTGTGGAGGACTGGTGGGTATTTCAGCAGTCTCCAAAGGGTGGTGCTCCTCTCCTCTCCTCCACCCTGCCCCTCTGCCCTCCAGTTCCTGCTCCTGTCAGTCTTGCCATCCCACCATGACTGCTATGGTGTGGTGAAGCTCATTCAATGACCAGAAGATCCACTGAGGAATTTGTTGAAAAGTCATGGCAAGGTAGAACCAATTGCATTTATTATAAATATTCCTATATTCATAGTGAGTCAAATGCTGACTCGGTAAAAATTCTGATCGAATTAAATCAGACTCCTGTTCTTATTTATAGATATAGTCCTTAATAATTTCTGAAGCTAATAACATAAATTTTACATATGCATATTTTTGCTAGTAAATCCATTCCTAATGAAACTTCACTAATAGTAGCTAAATACCAAGAAATGCATCATGCTTTGTCACTAATCAAGTTCCAACAGAAAGTGTTGGAAATCTTGCAGTTCTGTACAGTTTGCTGCCTTTTAAAAAGTGGAGTGTGAATTTCACCTAGAAAGAAACAACTTTTAGCAAAGAGACATTCACCAGGTTACCAGCTATTCCAGAACTGGAATGCTGTGCCTAAAGATGAGAAGAATCTCTCAAGCAAAGCCCCATTCTTGGTTCATAAGACACTCTCAGGAGAAATCATAAAACCTTTTTAGGGATTTTTAAGTGTTCTTTAGTAGACACTGTTGTCTTCGACCAGTCTTAGCCTTGGTTTAAGCAGGTCCCAATGAGCAGGGGGAGTGTAGTACTGGGTCTACAAGATCTAACACCTAAGACCAGCTGTGTCAGCAGCCTTGAACCTGTTTGTTCATTTCTGTTTGTTTTCCTTGCCATACTTTGCTCAAAATGCCATCTTTTTAGGTTAGTATTGTCACAGCGTGACCTGTTTGCAACAAAAGCAGAATGTAGATCTACACTTAAATAGGATCTCCAGGAGAAGTAATTGGCAGAAACAACATAAACATAAGTAGAATGAGCTTGGACATACACTGATTAATTTGCTCAGTATTTTGGGATATTTCAGTGCTGTAGGACAGATGAAATGCAATTTTTCCTTAGAAAACAAGGGAAATTCCTCTGAAAACTTCATTTTCCTGATAATTCTAACAGATTGCACTTTAGGAGATTGTGAATGTTGGAGAAGTGAACAAGAGTTCAATTTTCCATAGGACTGTGTTATTCTTTTGTTGTAATTCTTTTCCTGAGAGCAGCTGAAGATCCTGGCAGCTCCCTTAAAGGTCAGAGAAGCCCAAAAGAGTTGCAGTCACAAGCACAGTGACACTGGTACGGGTTGCTCAGTGAGAAGAGTCCTTCAGTAGTAATGGTGTTCAAATTGTATTACATAGTAAAAGAAGATCCATTGTCAGTGAGAGTTTCACTAGTCTGTCTTGAATGATAAATATCAGAGTTTGTCCTTGAGCTACGCTTTGAATATTTCTTGTATCTCATGCAACATAAGTCCTTCATTATCTTCACAAAATAACTTCTGAACTTCACTCCAATAAATGCATAAAGCACAGGGTTCATGCAACAGTGTAAAAATGCTATAGCTTCTGTGGTGTATTTTGCATAGGCCATTATCTTGTCACTTTCACAAGATTTGTCTATCTTGCCCATATTTATGGCTGTCACGAGAAGAACAACATTATAAGGTACCTGGCAAACTAGGAAAACCGCTACAATTAATATAATCACACGAATTGCCTTGTTTTTCTTGGAATTATGAGCTTGTTGTAAGGATTTGACAATGAATGTATAACAAAAAATCATGAATATGAAAGGTATGAAAAATCCAAAGCCAACTTGTAGACACAGCAGCAGTGATTTCATCATTGTGCTTTCAGACATTCTATCAAATTTCTGATCACAAATCTCTTTGGTTTCATTGGTGGAGAAGCTATAACTTTCACTGTATAGAAAAGAGGAAGTAGAGATTAAAATTGATGATACCCACACAGCCAAACAAATGAGTTTACTGTATGCGAGTGTTCTTGCCCTGAGTTTAAACGACTTTGTTGCCTGTACAATAGCAATGTACCGGTCCACGCTGATAAAGGCCAGAAGCAGCATACCACAGCTGAAGTTGATTGCATAGATACCTCTGGTGATTTTGCAAATGAAATCACCAAAAATCCATTTATCAGTAGCATAATTCACTGCCCACAGTGGAAGAGTGAGAACAAACAGTATGTCTGCTATGGCCATGTTGAGGAGGTACACATCCGTCATGGACTTGGTTCTTTCGTATAAAGCAAAGGTCATCACTACAAAGATGTTACCAACTAAGCCGATGATACAAATTAATGAATACATAACTGGCAGAAATGCTTTTGTGAAGTTCCTGACTTCCAGTTTAGAACAAGGTTGTGTGATTAGAGAAGCATAGTCTGAATAATACTGATATTCTGAGGTACACGAATCTGTCTGTAAAAGAAAAGATCACCGGTTAATACCAGGGGTATTAATCTCTAATTTCTATGCAGTAGAAAGGTGATAGATAACAAAGTCACACAAATACAGTACTTTGGAAATCTTTCAAAACTTGTTATACAAGCATTATAGGGCATGTTGATTTGAAATAGAAGTGAAATTTCTCTTATGATAACTTTAATACTTCTATTCAGTCCTTCTCATGTCTCAGCTTCAAGCCTATATCAAACTCATCTAAAGATAGTCCACATTACTTTTTCCTCCCACATGTTTTACACTGTTTCCATCAACTATACAGTGAGAATTACAAATCACAAATTTGTAAAACCGATTACAAATGCATTTAATACTGCAGAGAAGATGAACTCAGGAATTTCATAAAATCTGAATTAAAATATGAACATGGAGATAATCTTTTGGGGTGGACCAAAGGTTTCCACCTTAAAATACATTACGCAGAAAGGATTAGTCTGCTGCCCCAGAAGACCCCACAGTATAAAAGTCTGAAGTTGAAGTTGGGGTCTAGACTTCCTTTAGTGTCACGGGATGGGAACAGGTCCTTCTAGCATGTTCTGCATTTCATACTAATATAACTTCTATAAATCAAGCTCCAGAATGATTACTTCTCTCCAGTCAGCTAGACAGGCAAACCAGGAAGGCTAACCTGACACACGCACCACAAACACCAAACCTGTAGTACGTTAAGAGAGTGCAAACCCAATAAACAGTGTGCCTTGACAGCAAATTCTGCTGTCAGAAACATCTCTTCAGCTAATCACTCCTGTGATTAGGGCATTTGAATCAGCTGCCTCAAAGAGAACTTCCAGATCCATTGCTTCATTGAGGAACTAATATAGTTTATCAGTTAAATACTTACACAATTCATTTTGGCAGTACAGTTCTCAGCAAGTAAAATATGTTGAGAAGAACTTCAAAATACTTTCCCAAGTATTTCTGAAAAGAAAATAAAGTAGATCAGATTGGGAAAACAGCACAAAAAATGTGATCAAGTAGAAAAACACAATTGGAAATAAAACTTTGTCCAAAGAAGAATCTCATCGCTTCAACTGTATCAATAATATAGAGGAGCATCTCAACAAATCACACATTTCTGCAGCACAATGTGCAGTTGTGGAAAGTGCTGGTTCATATCAGTATAATTAAAAGCACAATCTTACATATGGAATGTTTATTTATAGAGGTAATAAAAAATACATGAGAATATGTGACTCCTACTTAATTTTGCACCACAAGAAATTAGAGTAGATTAAATTTTACTTTCATAAATTCTGCATGACAACGGCAATCAGTGTGTTGAGGGAAATGCAGAACAAATACTCATAACAGTAATAGGGCACTGTGAATTTTTTGTTGTTCTTTTGCTCTGGCATTTTATCAGTGTGTCTCAGCACATTTAACATCACATTATTTGATGTTTTTTATTACACTACTGAGGTAAAATTAGAGTGCCAGGATAATTGCATTCTACTGTGCAACATATGAACAGACTGAGCACTAGCATTGTTTTTCCTTTGTTCAGCATTCAGGACTTTATGTTAGAGACTGCACTCTATAAAAACAACTTATTTCTTCATCACTGTGACACTGAAGTATTTTATAAATTGTCATTAATTTTCACAACACCCTCTGGTGAGAAGTTATTACCTCTATTTTGCAGGAAAGAAATGAGTCATTAGAGTAAGTATCCACTTGAAATGTTCAGTTTAAGACGCCTGTCCCTCCCAGCATCACTTTTAAGAGGGATTAGCATTAGGAAGGACTTCAATTATGTGAAGGATTAAATCCATTGACTGTGGTTGCAGCCAAGCTCAGACTTCTGCAAGTCATACCACAGAGTCTAAAGTCACAGACTGACAAAATGGAGAACATGCTATTGCTGGCTACATGCACAAAGCTGGGCTTGAATGACTTGGTTAACCTTACACAGGAACCCATGGGCAGGAGATTTACTTCTTTGGTATTCCCCTGCATGAGTTCAGTCCTTTCCATCAGCTGCTCTGTGAGACTGATACATGCCAGCAATTCAGTAATTGCAGGGACTAGATGACATGAGGTCACACGTTTGCTAAAGGCTGTGAATAACAGTTTTGTCTAGACTTCGCTTTTTTGTTAGTTGTGTTGCTAGATAGGAATTGTGCATGAGACAACTTTAAGCCTAGCTAAACAAATCCTTCCTGTCTGGGAATTACCTGACTTTTGAGAGAGAAAGACAGATAAACTGTGAAAGTGAGGCAGATGCAGCCTGGATATGATTGGAAAGCTGGGGAGGGAAAGAACCAAACACCCTCCAAAAGCACAATGAGGATGAGACTCTCTCTGACTCCTTCTGGAAGGCTGGCTCAAGGCAGAAGACTGCAGATGGGTAAAGAGCCATGCTATATGATTTTGCTTAAGCATCACAGGTTCTCTGGTTCTCTGCCCTTTAAGTAAGTCTTTAACCACCTCTCCAGCTTCCTCTGCTGGTTTTTCAAAGCTGATTTTCAGAATCATATGACAGCCTGAAAGCACTTGAACACCCTCTGAAGAAAGCTTTAAACACTTTAAAGTGTCTCTTGTATGTAGAAAGGTAAGGCAAGCAGGTAAGTTGTACAGTTCAATTGGGGGTGTTGTCCCCTCAGCCCATCTTTGAGCAGCTCTAGTCTCCACCTGCTGCTTTACTGTCCTCTGACCCCATCCAACCAGATGCCCATGCCCTTGCTTGGTGTTTCTGTTGCCGTTAGCACGTGGCTGCAACTACAGTAACTCTTCAGTGAGACAGCACTACATGGGCACTTGTTTAGGTTATTATTTTAGAAACTGTTATTTTATTATTGTAAGGAAAATATCTTTCCAGGTATCTAATATTCATATCTTTCTAGGACATACATGGTTAAAATATACAAAGAAAGCCCCGAGAGCATATATTGTCCATAAAACAATCATTCTTCATTCCACTCAGCCAGATATTAGTATAACATGTAGAAGGAAGAAGACAGAGTGAAGGCATTTACAAGAAATGCCTGCAGCTCGCAAGCAGGGCTAAGAAAGGAGGTCTCTTCAGATTAGTACCGAAGAAGGGCTCTGTAGCCCACAGAAGAGCTTAGCAGAAGCCTGCAGGGAGCAGCAACTACACATCACAGGAGAGCTCTGTGCTCTCCCTGATGCCATGGAAATTCACAGAGGCACCACCAGTAACACATTTATTCAGAGGAGGACTTCCACTGTCCAGCAAACTTCATGAGGACAGTTGGTATGAGAGTAGTAGAAAAGGACTCAGCTGAAACCAGAATTGCAGAGATCAGATTTAGAACCTTATTTAAAGCTCTCAAGCTGATTTCCTTTTCTGAATTTGAAGCAGCATTCACTGAAGTTATTAAGAAGATGCACTGGCTGCAAGGGAAGTGGAATCAGAACTCTATAAACACAATTTTCAATTTAAATCTTTTTAACAGTCTTTCAACAGATACCTTTATAATTTATAATCTGCATATTTATGGCTTTATTTAGCATCAATGTTTTAGGAAATGATTAAAAATAAATTTCCACGTATATATGGAGTATGTGTGCTCTAACATTGTTCAAATGCTACATATGTACACATGTCTATGTGTGTGGACACAAACATATTTATATTCTGAATAGTAAGTATATAAGCCTTGCCTTTTTTTAACTTATTATTTTTCCACTTTATCCATATTATCATGTTTCTTTTCACTATGAAAGCAATATGTGAGTACTCAAAAGTAAGACTAAACTACAGTCTTAAATATGAATACATTATTTGAACTATACAAGCAAAAGACAATGGATAAAGAAAGACCTCAGGAAACAGACAGAATTTTGTAAAGTAAAATACTCTCAGTACTTGGAGGGAATCAAGAAGTATTTTGTAAGCACTGCCCACCATTGTAAATGCACTGTGACTTATGTGCTCGGTTTAAAACATTCATCACATTTACATACATTATAGATCACTTATTTCGTTTTGGTACTTACCAGATTTGAAAATGGTCTGAAGATCAGTGAAAGAGGATGTGTGATTCTGTTACATTCTTTTGCGGCTGCCTCAAGCACATTTACCATCAGCCTCCACAGGAGCACACTTTAATTTGAAAACCAAGAAATAACAGCAATAGTTAAAGGTACAGAATTAAATTGAAATAATCACCACTTCCTCCTGACAAGCAGTAACAATAACCTGGTTTTCTACGTAAAGGAAAATATTTAACCTTATCTATGCTGAAAGCAATCAAGCTGGAGGCAAGTCATTTAGTCATTAGGATACCTATGACTAATATGCTAGCACTAGAATAATAAAAAGTAGGGTGTTAATTGCAGTGTGCTCAGAACACACCCTGAATGATGGTCTATTTTTGCAAAGGGTACACTTCATGTCAGGCAGATGAGCAGTTTAATGACTAATTACTTAAATCAGCAAGATAACTTACAGTAGTTACTGTAACTGAGACAAGTGTTAGATACCAAATTGAATGACAGCTGATTTTCTACATAAAAACATATTAATCCAGTTTCTTTCAAGGTGAACATTGTCTAAACATTTTGTCTGAACTGTTAATACGAAATACGCAAGGTGAGGAAGGAGCATGCAATTGTATTTGCCTGTTTGGCACAAACATTTGCTGTTTGTGTGCATGCTGCTTACATCTGTCCTTAAAGTCAGTTGGAACTAGACATGAAAATACTTTATTTTATGATGCTTCTTTTCCAGACCTTAGTTTCTAATGATTTAATGCAACTTAGATGTTGTATTAACAGGAAAAATAGTAACAAAGCCTTTCAAACTATTTATTTTAGAGATTGCATGTGTGAACTTTCAGCTGGAGCTTGGGAACTCATTAGAAACACCAGATGGCATTAATACAGACAGCCTTGTGAGATTACAGTAAATTAATAGGACGCTGGAGCTAAAGAAATGCAAGGTGATAGATGTCATACTCATTTCTTTTTCAAAACTGAGCATATCACAATAGCAGTGGCTTCCTAGCAGCTTCATTATGGCACAGCTTTCTGCTAATCATAGCCAGAGAATGAAACCAAAATGCTGAGTAGTGTCAAAATATGACTTGGTAGATTTAGAGTATCATGTCATAATGGTTTCTTCTAATTTAAGCAGGCACATTTCATTTTCTCAATGGCTGATTTTCATGGGAACCAAGACCTTAGCTGCAGCTATGACAAAATCCCAACATATTTGCATAGATCAACAAAAAGATACTTAAAACCCCTGAAATGCGAGTTTTGTTTTTTCCTATATGTGTAAGCGTGTGTGGACACAGTGCATGCA
>JBCJKH010066862.1:0-11990 GCA_039877255.1 Loriculus beryllinus | reverse complement strand
AATTGCAATGGATAAATTGCAATTTCTTGTACAAAAAGTAAACATGTGACTCTAGTTTAAGATTCATGTAAGTACAGCTATATCTATAATCCACTAATCTGAATAGCTATAAGTCTCCAACATGCAGCGCTTTAATAAGACTTTGCATGTGTTAACAACCTTCATTCAGGTATGAATGGCATTACACATTGAATGGCAGAGATCATGAGTTTAGTAGAAAAACAGTAAGGCACTGCATTTGCTTACATGTTTATTAGTGTACAAATAAACCTTTTAAAAAAAGCATGAACCAAATGGGACTCCCTTGTTCCCTCTCATATTCCTAGTTTCAGTGTTTGTTGAGTTGAGCTGATCTATGAGGTATGCTTAAAACCAATGTGAAATGCATCACAAATGCACTCTCATGTTAATCCTTGAAAGAAGGAGTTGCTTGGCTAATCTTTTCACTTATTCTTCAAAGCACCGAAGGCCTGCAAGCCAGTCTGTGAAATCCTCCTCTTCATATAGTGATATAGTTGTGTGCACCAAAGTCAACAAGCTGTTTTGGGGAATTGCGACTCTAAAAAACCTGCTGACAAGAGTGTCTTAGTGTTTTTTCTTACATTGTTCTGTCATCTATTATGTCTACATTGCAGCTGTGTCCATTCATCCTGATTATGTCCCAGGCATCCTTCTACAGGAACTTTTGTAGACTTCTTGAAGTTTCTATTTCTTGATCCTCCATCAGACAGTTGTCGGGATAAGAATATACCATGCAGGTTTAAGGCTTTAATTTTTGAAGGCATTATAAAGGAAATCAGTACCTAGCTGTCATCCTTTCCTGTAGTCCTGAAGTCACTTATGTCCTCTAAGTGACACGTGTCAGCCACACAGATGAGAAGCTGCTGAGCAGATGTACTTTGACTACACAGCCCATGTGCCCAGGGCCACCTGAGGAAGTATCTTAGGGCCTAAAGGGGGATGAAAACCGCTAATGTGAAATCCATGGCTAGGAGCAATTCCAGGAATTCACTATTTCAACTACCTCTCCTTAGGTAGACAGAAGTTCAGAAATGTGCTCTACACCCTGATTAAGGGACTCACGCCATTTTACTCCATCCCATTATAATCAGTCTGTCTCAAAACATATTTACATGTGCTCTTCTTACCTGACATAAATATCATTCATTTGAAGAGGCTAGAAGCTAGGGACACAATTTTAGATCCTCAAGCATATTGCTGGATGAATATATTTGATGGATGGCATCTTACTACCAAATTTTGAGGTAGGCAAGTGGGTCACTCATTTCAAATACACATCTTTTAGGTGAACAATCTTGTCAGGGTGAGTGAGGAGTCTTGATATGGTAGAATAACCCTGAGTGGCAATATCCTGTTCTTGTGACAGAAATAAAAAATAGACTGTGGTTATAAGTCATTCCAAAATTTTGTTGTAGGATACACTCCTTCCTACCTGGATAAAAAAGAGAATGCACTGCTGCTACTGTGATGTGCCCATGCAGGCTGCACTTTCCTGAATCTATGGGCTTAGCTGTTCTGGTGGAGGGAAGGCCGTGAAGCCCGTGCATGTTAGCCAGCACACAGAGCAATACTGTGCAACATAGCTTGGGGGTGTGGTGGTAAGACACAAGGGTATTCTTCAATTTATAATGGCAGATGCAAGGATGTTTTCACCGAAAGTCTGAGTTTGTATCCTGTAGACCACCCACATAAACAAGAAATAGCTGCGACATTCAGTCCTGCAGTTAGATAACACAGGCTCTTCAGGAATTATACTTTGAGGGAAGACTTGAAGGCACACTTGTAAAACAGAATGAATACAGTTAGTGATTATTTTGCATTCATTCATCATATCTAATAACTTCAAACAATTCTATACCTGTGCAGAGCTCGAACTGTTTATGGCATCAATTGTAATAACTCATATCCCACAGTGACCTATCTGCCATAACTTCCAGCATACCTTCATGTGTGCTCATTTTGGATGAACTACACCTTAGAGAAAGAAAAAAGTAGACTCCCAAATTAACTTTCTTTGCTTTAATGTTTCTTGGTTGTTTTCTTGTCTGCTTATCTTAAATTTCTTTGGCTTTCTCTTTATATTCTCAAATAGGACTTGCAGCAGCTATCATTGCAGCAACATTTATTCAACCATGATTATTTAAGCATTTGAAAATTAAACATACACCTTCCACATGGGAAGAGTCCTCAACCAAAATATCCACTGTAGAATCATAGAATAGTTCGGGTTGGAAAGGACCTTAAGGTGATCGAGGTCCTGCCATGGGCAGGAACACCTCACACTAAACCATGTCACCCAAGGCTCTGTCCAGCCTGGCCTTGAACACTGCCAGGGATGGAGCTTTCACAACTTCCCTGGGCAATCCATTCCAGTAAAGAGCTTCTTCCTTATATTCAAACTAAACTTCCCCTTTTAAGTTTTAACCCATTACCCCTTGTCCTATCACTACAGTCCCTAATGAAGAGTGCCTTTCCAGCATCCTTATAGGCCCCCTTCAGATACTGGAAGGCTGCTATAAGGTCACTGTATTGCAGCAATATAAATCAGCAGTATCTTCACTGAAGTTGATGCAGTTAAAACAATATAAACATAATGCAAATTGGATGTCTTCGAGACCTAGTACTGCAATTTCTTGAGTAATTTATTTCTGAGTTTAAGCTTGTACCAATCAATCTCAGTCAGAAGTGGGAGGAAGAGAGAAAAAGTTAGAGAAACATTATACACACCTAAGTTTAGAAAGCAAGTGCTTCAATCACTGTAAATCTTATCAAACTTTATTATTTTTTTTTGTTTATTTTCTTGTGTTTCTCCTGACAGAAAAATTTTCAGTCCCACTGAATATTATAATTCATGTTCCCCCTTTTCTTTGCAACACACAGCTATGCACATTTCATATGCTATCTTTAGTTTTAATTATAGAATGCTATTTTTTATTGATCAAATGTGAATCAGAAAAATATTAATTTCCAGTTAACCACTTCCTGCCACAAGCTTGCTATATTTCCTCTTAATCTGTCAGCTGAATAATGCTGCTTTTTCTGCTTGGAATGGGGAAAATTGTTAGTTCACTATTATCTAATCTGCCTACCTATTCTCTGCCTGGATAAAGGTTTAAATGTATAGATAAATACTTAGTGTATCTAAAAAAAGAAAAGCAACATAACAGTAATCCCTAAATCAGCTTTACATCCTACCTTAGAACAGTGGAATACTTTACATAATTTAAATAGTAAACTTCCAAACATACCCTAAGTTCATTGCTGTATTCCCAGGGGAAGAGAAGACCCACTGAATTATACTCTGAGAGGTGGCTTAGCACAGACACGTGTTGGCTTGCACACGTAAAAATAATCAGGGATACCAGTCTTTTAGAGTATGACTAACCCACTTTCTAAGTCAGTGAAACCGAAGCACTTTATCTGTTTTCTTGGAAACATGCCTGTGCTTCTGTCCCTTTCCTTCTTGAAATGTACTGCGCACAAGAGTAGCTGCCAAGCTAGATGAATTGCACACTACGAGGAAATGCTGAAAATAAGCAGAATGCAGTTTGAAAATAAGAGTTGAGAATAATTGCAGGAGAGGAAAACAAGCATGGTTTTCTCCACTGTGGTTTCCTTTTAACTACTTTCCAAATGCATCACGTACTACAGAAAATATTCTAGAGAAGAGGTGTAAGTTGTAAGGTATAAGAGCTGAATAAAAGCTTTATCGCTTTCAATGTCTTTAGACCACCAAAGGTTTTAATCAGGCCCTAGGTCTCCCAGCATCCTGCATTCAAGGCCTCATGTACTAGCAAAAGATGTAGAAGAGTGCACTCAAGTAAACATGAAGTTTAGTGCTTACATCCAAAACTGAAATCAAGTCCTGCCCAGCTCAGATGCTACAAGACAGTAGAAGCACGTTCTGACTACCCAAGCACACTCCTTCTGAGTAGCTCTGTCTTCTCAGGTCTGAACAGCTCAGTGGTTATTTCCCAAGCCAACACATAAATGGAACAGACTCTTGAAAAAAATGAAGTTGACTTTCTTAAAAGGCAGCTAGATAAGCAATTTTTCATGGAGATACAATCTGAGTATTCATCCTAGAAGAGGGAAAGGCTTATTTCATGCTTTTGTCTATCCAACAGGATGCACACCTGTATTTTCTACTGCTTCCTAACCATTATGGATACTTAAATGCATTATGGGAGAAAGAGGGAATATTTACAAGTTCTTCTTGAAGTATTGTTACTATAAATGAAAGATATACTGTTCTATAAAGAAAGCAAGACACAACACAAAGCAAGACTGCTTTTTCTACATTTTAGCTTGGCTGCAGCCATCTAGATTTCTTGTACTGGTTAAGTGCTTTATAAGGAGTTAAGCAACCATTGTATAAAAAAATGTGTAAAGGCTGTTTGGAAAAGGATGAAGATACAGATATCCTATTGCCAGTGTTTTAACTATTAAGCTATGAACCAAGTTCATATATTCTGCTTCATTTTTTGTTCATTGTGCAATCCAATCAATCCTGATTTTTTACTCTATAGATTAGTTTGATGAGAATAGGTTCTAGAATTTATTTCTCCTGAAGTGCCTTTCCAGCTAAACCCAGACAGTTTTATAGAAGGCTACATATAGCAAGATGGTTAAAATCTTTTCCCAGTGTGCTTTTGCACTCCAAAAGAGAAGCCTCCCATTTTGTCATGAATATTCCAGCACTTGCACAGTGATAAAATGAGAGCAGGAGCTACATTGTAGAAAACAGTAGAAATAGTCACACTTGTGCTGCTGTTGTCCCTATTGGGGCATGCTTAGGGGTGCTGGGAGAATGCTTGCCAAGCCATATTCTTTTAGATACACAGATGGAGGAATGCCAGATCCAGCCATGGATCAAGCTTCTCATCTATGTCAAGGCTGAAGACAAACCACATATCTATCAACTTGGCACCACTGAGAGCAGACAGCAACAAAACTGGTGTATCCAGAGTCATCATTTATGACTCCAGAATAACTTAGGCTCCCAGATCAGGTTTTATATGCTTAAATCCTTCAGCAGTAGGTCTGGTCCTAAATTAGCTAATATGTGTATGCCTCCATCAGAATATCAGGTCAGTAAGCTGAGAAAAGTCTAGTGTGTTTCCAACTACCACGTATATTGTATCCATAGGATTACGTAGTAGCATGGAGTACACTGAGATCTGATTACAGATGTTTCCCAACCTAACATACGAAGTCATGATCCCTCTCGTGCACAGAAGCTTTAATCACTTCTGATTGTTCAGTATCACTCCGAAAGGAGCTGTTGTACATGGTCTAATCTAGCTTTTCCATGTGGCCACAGTAAGAAAAGGCAACATAATATTAATTGTTCTCCCTTAAATAAAACCTCTNNNTAAATAAAACCTCTAAATGCAAGCATGAATCCTTACACCTCTAGATATGAGTCCAAACTCATCTCAGTCCCACAGTTGAATATGACCTAGGTGAATTTGCTCGTCAGTACTTCAAGACAGGTTTCTCCATCCTCTTTGGTCAGTGGGAGATTCCAGAAAATAATTTTCTCCTTGTCATCGCTGGTGTTATTATATTTTTTGACATTAACACAGCTACTATAAGAACTGGCAAGCTCTCTTGGCTAGTAGAAATTCAGAACTATTTATATTACAAAGAACGTAAGGCCTGATCCTCACATTCTAGACTGCTATCCAAACTCTGCTTGTTCAAACATATGTATTGTATGCATATTTAATATTGCACTAAAGTCCTTATTCAAGCAAAACCTCCCACTATGGGCAAAAATAATAATATAATTTTACATCCAGTAATAGTCTATTCCCAAGTGACATTATTCTCCTACCACAATTGTTGCTTCTTGCTTGAATATTTAGTGTTCTTTGTTCAGCTTCCTCCATCTTTATAAATCAATTTTCTTTACTCTTCTAACAGAACTTGTCAAAACTTCAAGATGAGGACACAGCATTCATATTATCATATTTCCTACACATGCTAATAAGACTGTAATAGATAGCATCATACTTCCTCTCTTTCCCCTTGTTAATACAGTCTTAACACAGATACTTTTTGAGGTCTCTGGTAAATATTGAACAGATACTGTGTGGTGTTTGCTAAAACCCCAGCCCTACGGACGTAATTTTTCATTGATATAGAGCAATTCACTTATTTTCAAGGAGGGTGACTTTTATGACATGGAAAGCTGCAAGAAAACTAAGCAAACATATTAGAAATAGATTTTATTTCTCTTCTGTAGAACTTCCATTGTGAAAAAAACTTTCTAATATCTTGCATGGAGGCATTTTGCATTTCAATTGTATTTTGAGAGAAAATAATATCATGGACTTAGACCCTAGACTCTCCTGAGGTCTTATTATTTGGAAAGCAAAATTGTTTTTGACTCTGTGCATATGTAAACATATATGCAGTCATACATGTACATGCCAATAGTTACAGAGTGCCATCTGCTGTCATGAGACTAAATAGTGTTGTCTCTGTTAAGTTTTTAGGATCAATAAAGTTGTTGTGCCCTTCAGAGACTTTGTGATTAAGTTACACTAGCAGAAAAAGCACATTTTAAAACTGTAGGAAAAGTGGAGGTATTTTTTCTCCCTTTGAACACATTGACCCCACTATACTGTATTCCATTTTAATTTAATTTAATTGTGTATGTAATTGGCAACGCAAATCACAGATAGGTCTTCCTGTCTGGCCTATCTATGCAATCTCTTTATTCTTTTGGTCATCGATGAAAAAATAGTTTTGTGACATGCTTGTGTAAAATATTGTTATTTTTTCTTAAAGTGCTAGCCTTTTTAGACCAACCAATTGTTATTTTCTTGTTGCTCTAGAAATAAATTACAGAGAGTCCATGCACAGTGTAAATAACAGCAGAGGTGTTCCCTGGCAGCATTCAATCTCCTTTTTGGGAATGAAAATCTAAATTTATTCTTCAGGATAAAAATCTACTTTAAGAATCGGAGCCATAGCAAGATTAAGGCAAAAAATAAACTTTGCTACTTGTCACAGCTGCCTTAGAGAGGCAAATCCAAACCCCCAGATGTATGACATTTCATTCAAGACTGAAAACTTGCTCAAATGCTGTGTCTCTTAAGACTGATCAGTACTTCCCTCTGATGGCCTGTCCCATAAAATATTTCTTACAAAAGTTGAATTGCTTGTAATACTCTGTCTTTGAACTTGGGAAATTCTGTGAAGATGTAGATGGATAGAAGTTTGCACCAAGTTTCAAATGGGCTCTGAAGAAGCTTGATCATGGTTTCTAGAAACTTGTTTTCCAGTTATAGTTAGGTAGATTGTATTGGTAAAATTTATCTCAATTTGAAATCTCAGAAAAATCTCAAGAAGATATTTAACAAGAAGGATGAAAGCCAGCCATGTACTGTGCAGGTTAAGCTGACTTCTTTATCCCTTTAGGAAAGATGGCCAGGGAATCAGCGCTTTTTCTTGTCTCTCACTTGACTTCAAAACTAAACCTTCCACTTTGCCATGGCATCTTTATGTGCTGCCAGGGTTGTTTTGTGATGTCTGCGAAATGTATTCCTATAGACATATTGCAGTCTCTGCACTCTAATAGACAACATTGTGAGCTTCTGCCTTATGCTTGATTAGGTTTAAATCTTGGTAAAAAAATATAGAACAAGATACTTAAATGACTTATCAAAGATACTGTGTTAAGTGACTCTGCTATTGGCCTCCAAATATGCTCTTTCATGATCAGAGACCAAGAAAGAAAAAAGATACTGTATTACCTAGAGTTTGTCAGAAATCAGTGCAAAATTTTGTTTTAAGTAGCAATATTCAAGAATGGAGATGAAAAGGTAAAAGACTGGATTTATTTTTTGTGTGAAAGAGGAATCACTATTTAAAAAGAAATCAATTTTAAAAGAGAA
Source organism: Loriculus beryllinus (assembly GCA_039877255.1). Classification (NCBI taxonomy): domain Eukaryota; kingdom Metazoa; phylum Chordata; class Aves; order Psittaciformes; family Psittacidae; genus Loriculus; species Loriculus beryllinus. Next base: position 4,062 of record JBCJKH010066862.1, on the reverse strand, counting down.
GCACCAACAAACAAAAAAAACATTGCATTTCCAGCACTCTCTTTACCTGAACTCATCTTTATCTTTCTAAGTCCCTGAGGCACCAGCATAATATCTCCACAAGCAGGTAGAAATTCAGTAGCTGAAAGAATATGGCAGTCTGGCGCACCGTTCAGGCAGTCTGGCAAGCAGGCAGGTAAGAAAGCAGGCAGAGAACAAGAGAGCTTGTCTTAATCACTTAATTCCTTAGGTAAATTTGACAGAATCAATATATTATCTTGTAATATTTTAGTCTTCTGTTATTGGTTTATTGTGCCAGGGAATAGTTCCAGTGGTAGATTTTCAATCTATCTCATCTCAAGAATAGATTGTGCTGCCAGAACAGCATCCACCAGGGATCTCAAAACACTTCCCAAATGCTCCTTAATGAAGCTTTGTAACACATCCTTCACATTGGGCAATTAAAAAACCTGGGAATTAGTGCAAACTTTTTTGTTTCACTGGAGACAATCCAAATTATTATTGCTGAACAATCCTTTAATTTGAAGTGAAAATATTAACATAAATTTAACACATATTCTCTGAGAGAGAGGACCTGTTTTTAATCTTGTCCTTTCACAAATGCAGATAGATTCTGGAAAGAAAGACTGGAGCAAAGGAAAACTGGTATTATAAACAACTGTTATTTTTGCTTAAATATTGCCTAAGCAAGGGCCAGGCTCAACTTCCACAGTAATTGAATGGAATAATTTTCTATTCAGAGTTGCTTTACCTGTAGGCCTGACAATTTGCCAAGTGTTTTATCTGGCCAGTTTATTCATACACAGAAGTGATTATTATAAGACTAAGTAATACTCATTTTGATAATGCGCTGCTGTAAGTAAAAATGTTGAGGACAAAGGCAGCTCATAACCCCAGCTGGCACTGAAACCAGGAAAGCAAAAAAATAATGTCATTTAAAACCTTCAAATATCTCTCAGGTTCCAAGTATTATTGCAGGTATTCTGTCTGTGAATGTATACTATGACACAATATATATTCACTAAATGCTGGTTTATTTGACTTCTTTAAAAAAATGTAATCACTATGTGTCCTCTTTTTATAAGTAATATTTACTGTTTTTCCTTTTACTGTATATGTGTTCATTTACTAGGTGCCTTTACCAAGTAATTTGGATCAATAAATTCCATTTTTTCTTGTAATTGAAATATAAGCACCTAATGTAATTTTTAAGATCTACAAAGTGCCAGTGATGTGTCAAACCAAACTAATGTCTGTGCAAGACCACTCTGTAATTATCTTACAATGTCAAATTAAAGGTCAGATCTGATTACATCAATAGTGCAATGAGAGGTAAAGAAACTGTTGGGTACTCTTTACTCAGTTCCATGGGTCCAGGGCTTTCACTACAGATCATAAACCAGAAGAAAAATGACAATGTTTCACACTCTAATGTGAAAGCGTTTATTTCCTCTTTCAAGCTTTTATTATCATACTATCATTATAGACTTCATCATCATTCACTTACTGTAGTGCATTAGTACCATCAAAACAAAGGGATTCACTTTGTTTAAAACAGATTAATATACCTTCTATCATTAAGGGAGTTTTGAGGAAAACTTGCAATATTATCCCTAAGTTTTTGCAAAACATTGTTTAGCTCTTGGAGATCAAGGATGGTCTTCAGAATTTTACCGCTGCTGTTTCAGTACCATTAAAAAGCTTCCAACAACAAACTGCTGCTGACTCCAAAGAAGAATTAATATTAATACTATTCCCAGCCATAATATTCAAAATGCAAACATTATGTTGCATAACATTACATAGCATAATGTTGCCTTAAAAAATACTTTAAATACATTTTATATTCTTATTTTTCTCCTGTTTTACATGCACTTGAAATACATTTAGGGTTTTTTTTTGGTTTGGGTTTTTTTTTTTTTAAGCTTTTAATTGAAACATGAGATGGGAAAATAGAGCAGTTGCTATAGTTGTTTCTATTGCTGCTGTTTAATGAAAGCCAAGTTCCAGTTGCAAGAAGTGAAGTCTAAGAAATCTGCTGGGCAGTAGATAAACCAGAAAACTGTGGAAAATGCCAATCCTACCTGAAACTAAGGCCTAGCTTTAGATTGCAGGTAACAATTGTTAGTAAAGCTCTTTCACGTTTAGAAGAGTATATTTTAAGCATTTTGAACATAGAGAAGAAAGTCCCTAAATGAAAAACTCCTATTAAGTTATTCTAGGGATGGAGAATAGAATTGGAGTTACATTATCAAATACAAAAGCCATACAAAAGGGAAAAAAATCTATTTTAAAAAACCTAATTTATTTCTAGAGCTAATAGATATGGAAGATAAATGTACAGGAATGAATTTCCTTTATCATTTTAGAAGCTTTAAAAATAGAATTTTAGGGGAATAGATACATTCTGCAGCAATCACTTTAAACTTAGGCATTTGGTCTCATTTCAAGGCAGAGAAAGAGAGATGGATGTTCACTCTGATTCCTACAGTAGAATGTGAAGAATTGCTGTTTGGTGAAGCCAGTCTTTCTCCTCTGACTTCAAGCTGTCTTGATCAATCAGCTTATAATTGATCTCTAACTTTTAGATAGCTAAAACTAGGCAAGATAAATTCCACCTTATCTTAAATACTTCTCCATGAAGACAAAAAGAGGAAAAAGATTGTGAGGTGGGAGATAATGGGATGTACATTGCTTGTGCCACAGGTGCACTGAAGAACCCTAGGTCTTCAGCTGAGTTCCCAGTATTCAATGCACAATACAAACACAAAACAAGAGAACATACCATGCCCTAGAGAGCTTATTCATTCCCCACTGTCAAAGATACTAATAATTCTTCTACCAGAGCAGAAGTATGTTCCCACTCTGGTCTGATACAAAACTATGATCTCAGTCATAATTCCGTAATGAGCTTTCTAGTGCAAGTAGAGAATACATTAGAAAAGAAAAAACATTGATATGTTATACTGGTATCTTCTCTGATTCTTAAGGTTGCCTTATTCATCAAGCTTCCCTACAGTAAAAGGTCTAACTTCCATCACAAGCTGAAAATATTTAACAAACTGAATGTTTTAAGAATTCAAAAGCATTTATAATCAACTAGACTCCTATCTTATGTGTATCAAGCGGTAAGATTAATGTTTCTGTGAAGCTGTAAGTGGGATGTATTGTCCTGCGTTCTCATTAGAGTATGAGGAAGCATAATTTTCTGAGAGATTTAATTTAAAGATCCAAGGTTAGAATCAGATATAATCTTATAAATTTCAGGGTACATATTCCAGCCTCACTATCTATCCAGTATGGCTTGTCTTCTTTTTCCTCCAAGTTTCCTCAAATAATCACTCTACAGATTGTCACAGAAGATACAGAAGTTCATGACAATGGACAAAAATACCTGTAATATTGGGTGTTTTTTCTTAGAAGACAGGTTATATCATTTATCTCTGTCCAACTTTGTTTCCTTTTTTTTGTGTGGCACACACAAAACATACATACATCAAATCCTGTTCAATATCCCATAGAAAGTAATGACAATGCTTGATACACAGTTGATGTATGCAGGGCATGCCAGACTTCATTTGATGGGAAGATGTCACAAATTCATCCATATCAGGCACTGTATTAACTAGTCTTTGAAATTCTGGTGATAACTATAGTAAACAAAAACATTAAAACTGCAGCATTATAAAACTAGCGGCAGGTAATCCAGAAAGCATAATGGGTTGCAATACAATATTTATTTACTACTTTTTGGTTTTTAATGTGCTTTAGCACAGTGTCAAATTTTCAAACTTACACCAACGCTGGGGTTGCTGACTATTTTATTTATTTTCAACTAGAAAAATGCTGTAAATTATTGTTTCCATGAGACACACACTTGTTAAATCCAGTAGCTGAAATATAGTTGTGGTCAATGTGTCAATGTCTGGCTGGAGACCAGTAATGAGTGGTGTCCCTCAGGGATTGGTGTTCAGGCCGGTCTTGCTCAACATCTTTGTCGCTGACATGGACAGTGGGATTGAGTGCACCCTCAGCAAGTTTGCTGATGACACCAAGCTGTGT
>JBCJKH010066860.1:0-13162 GCA_039877255.1 Loriculus beryllinus | reverse complement strand
TCTATTTGCATTCCTAAATACTGAAATACTTCAGAAGTCCAATAGGCAAGATGGTCTTTCATTTTCTGTGGGGTCTGTCAGGCACCCTTTTGCCTGCTACACAAAACATCAGTGTGGAAAGAGGTGAGAAAAGAGTGGAAGCTGAAGAACTGATGTTACTGAGCTTGTTTACCCCAGTGAGCAATGCATTTGACATGTTTGGTACTTGTTTATGGTGGTGTGATGCACAGGATGAAAAACTGTGACTGTCTGATGTTTAAAACATGACTTGATCTCTGACATTCTTACTGTTTATGCTGACAGCTAGCGTATAAAATCTCAGACGTTCCCTTCTAGCATAGCCTGCTCTCAGACACCAGAATCACTTATGAGGCTTTTACCAGCTTTTTTCTTGCAAGGTAATGATGACAATTGAATGCCGTTTTTGCAGAAGTACCTATTCCCTCAAATGGTGGTGAGGTAATTTTCTGTCAGTGTGCTCCCTGCTATTTTTTGTAGGGTGGATTGCACTCTTTGAAGAGAAAATGCTCTGAAAAGGCTCTAAGGAAAGGAAAATATATGGGAGGGCTTCCTTCCCAGTGCCTGATTAAAAAAAAAGAGAGCAACATCTGAGTTAAGTTAAGGTGTAAAACCCCCACCTGTTTGTCTAGCTACTTCCTCTGTGTTTCATTGGCTGGGTGTTAGTGTTTGCACTTGCAGTGGCTGGTTTTCTAGCAGCTGCTGAAGAAGTTCTGTTGCACAGAATTGTTAGCCTGGGAGAAACCCACTATTTGACAGCACTCCTGCCTTTTTCCTGAAGAGTACTTGTGTGGGCACTGATCACCATCTACATAAGGCAAGAATCTTATTAACTGCAGTGCTGTAGGTAGTCAAAACTTTGATCAGCTTCTACATTAATTTTGTTGTGATTTATCATGATGTAGCCTGTCATTTACTTTCCACCGTCATTATAAATGGAATGTGATTTCTTGGCTGGTTACTTAGGCTCATACTGCATCATTGTGATGGTAATGGTTAATTCCACATCTAGAAATTGCAAAATGAAATCTTACAGCAGTGATGAGTTACACTGCATAGAGCTATCTGGAAAATAGCTGAGCTACTTGCCCTAAATGTTGTATGGGTATTAATATATATAGAACTGAATTGATATTTACAGGTATTGTTCAGAAATCAATTTTGTTACAATCTCCTTATGATATAGGTCAGATTTTGCATCGTTACTGCATTTTTGGGGCTCTATAAACTTTTTTCCTTAAGGAATTAACTAGGACAGTAATTAGCATATAAGGTTTCCGGTGTAGTAGAACCCCTGTCAAAACGTACAGGGTCTTAAGGAAACAGGAAAAAACATTCAGTGAGAGCCTGTCTTCAGAGTTTTCTTGCTCCTCTAGAAATGAGGATTTTAATGCTGATTGGAAATTGTGCTTGGTGTTGAAGACAAAGTGCATTTAGGGGAAATATGGCTTTTATTACAAAGGGATTTGCATATGGGAAATTGGAAAATGTTGGTTTTGGTGATATCTCACAGTAAATCTAAATGCCATGGGGAAAAAAATAGGAGGTCAAATCCCTTCAGATTTGCTACAGGAATGACAAACTGAAGGAAAAGCTCAACTATGAAGCTTACCAAACCCAAAAGGTGATTAAGCATTTCAGCCTTATTTTACTCTTAGTCCCATCAGGTATGTCTTCCAGCTAGCTATACTGATCACATTCTGTAAGAGGTGAGGGGTAAAATCTAGGGAGAAGCAGAAGAATACATCAGTTTTTGACTTAGGTGACTTGCTTTGGACTGCTTTAATAATAATAAAGTTTACAAAGTCAGTCTTTTTATCCTCCTAATTAGTAATATAATGATAAATGTCAAGGACCAACTCTTAATTTGGTAAATGCAGAAAATTTATGGTTTTGTTTTTAAATGCATCCATCAGGATGGAGATTCTGTAATACCATTAAATCCTGTCCAGAAAGATAGAAGTTGCTCCTTCTTTAAAAATATCACTCTCGCTGTGAATAAATATGCTTTACATTGCTGATTTTCTGTTGCCTTGCTGGCCATGCCCACTTTGCTGAACTTGGTCTGTTTCTTACCTTATAATCACTACAGACAGTTAAGTCTCTCTTCATCCATGGGTGAAGATTAAAAGTACAAGGTGTATATGGATGTAGAAACTGCCTTCTCTAGATTCGCTCATGTCCATAGTCGCTACTAGCTCAGATAAAATGCTGTTGTAGAAGCTGCATACCAATATTATGAAAGCAGATATTATGGAGCTCAGTCATTTGGATGCATATATCTCATTTTTAAAATGGAAATTCTGACAAGTACAGCCTAGACTCAACAGTAGATGTGATTGTGTGTGGACATCAGCAGATGTATTAAGAATTCCCACCCTGTGAATACGTTGAGCGTTGAATCTGTTGGAGGAAAATGATTATGGATCTAGTTTTAAATAGTTATAAGTATTTCTTTTATTTTTATTATGTTTATTTTTTGTTTACTTGAGAAGCATAGCATAGGCAATTCCAAATTTGGACAGATAGTGAGAATCTCGAGCTTCATGAAGCTTACTTTAGCTTAGCTCTTTTGTCTATTCCCTATATTGCTTCAGAGTATCACAGGGGAAGCTATATGGGAATGTCTGCTCTTTCCTTCACTGTTTTCAAACTATAGCAGCCGTGAAATAAGAAGGATAAGTAGGATTCTCGTTAAGTTGAATGGTCCTTGATTACTTTCCTTAATAGTGCTGAAAGATTCATGGTTCCAGGTCCAGCTCTTAGGTAAGGGAAATGTAAAGATGACATTTGATGATCAGGTCCCATCAGCCTTATGTGGAAAGTAGCAACATCAAACCTATAAGCCCTCCTCCTGAGAAGAACTTATTAAATATAGGAACTTATCCTATGGTCCACTTTGTAAGGCCTCCATTAGCGGGAAAACTCCAGCAAGTCCTCAACATAACAAGCAGAAACATAAGATTGCTATATAACCTGGGCATACAGAACTGAGCTTAGGTGAATTCCTGAACAAATGGTTCTGTGTATATCTTCACCTAAGTTATGTCAGTATGCTGGTTTTCCAACTTTGTTCCCCTTTGTAACTTTTCCTGTTGTTTTCCCAACTATTCAGTGGTCAGAAGCAAAATAGTTACAATGTTTATTTGTGACTAACCATGGAAAATGTCACAAGGATAATGGTGCCACAACTAGAATTAGAACACCCTGAAGGTTAGAGCTTGTCTTGTAGTTATAGTGATGCCCTCATTGTAAAAGGCTGTCTTTATTTCTTATGGAAAAGGCATAAGTTTGAGATAATTTCTGATTTGAGCTTACATCTCTCTCATGTTTTCTTTCCCTGTGAAGGGAGACGTAATCAGAATCCAGAAATGGACTTTTAAGATGTATTAATTGATAACATCTGTCTTCAAAAGGAGGTATATGGTGTTCCTATGTTAAAATAGGAAGGAATGGAAAGATACACAGTTCAATTGGGAAATTGAATGGAAGACACTGTGCTTCTGGTTGATAGAGCCTTGGAAGCTTTTTACGGATGCTGTAATAGAGCTCAAACATGAGCATGTGTAAGAAAGGGAGTGGTGACTGTTTGATAGTAAGACCTTGAATGTCCCTTTTGCTATTCATGCAGGCACTGATATTATTTACACCCCTATAACTATACTTTAGGGCTGTGCCAAAGTTTTAAAGTCTCCCCCCCTCCAGCTAATTGATTATCTGATGCGGGCTGCTTTAACTTGGCAGTATCATATATACACAGAATGAGGTACAGGGGCAGCTGGCATGCTCATTTCTAATTTCAATGTTTGGCAGCTTCCGAAATCAGCACGGGGCATACTGAAACACTTGGCACTTCATCCAAAAGTAATGAAGTCTTTCACTTAACCCAATGTGAGGGTAAACAGGATGTTAGCCAGAGTTGCTTTGGTGTCAGTTATCAGATGAAGGATAAAATGCACAGTAATTTATGGACTGAACTAAAAGTTCTTCTCCTGCCATTCAATTTTTTGTTTACATTATTGATAATCCATTTATTACATTATTAAAAATCTATTTGTATGTTCTCTTTATAAATTAAGTTGTAAATTATTATCTGCATAGGACTATAAAACAATAACTGAAGTATTTCTTTCATATAAAACCAATTTCTTCTTCCACTTGACAGATTGAAGAAGTGATTAAGAGTTTCTCTGGTAGTTCACATGCTGTGGCTTCAAGAGTCTTGTGTTTCTCAACTTTTGCTTCTGTAGACCATTGCCAAAAATATTTTACATTAATTCCCAATATGAGAATAAACTCTGAGAGAAAAAATTATAGATATGTGGAATAGCACAGGACAGAATATGGGTTTATCAACTAATGTGGTATTTTCCAGTACTAATAAAGTGATTAATAAAATACTGGGGGAAATGATACTGAAAATTGCTCTGTAATGTAATTCTTGTTGAAGACAGAATGTATAATTGGTCTAAACACCTGAGATGATATTAACTTAGCTGTAAAAGGTGGGATTAGTTCTGGAAGTATATGTAACCAAGTGCCTAGGGAGACAACTGAATTTTACAAGGAAATGTTAGTGTAAACAGGATTCTACAATTCTGCCCTCAACAAAATTTTATTGGATATTTTAATAAATAAGCTTAGCACAGAAATATGGAATTCTACCTATACAGAGGGAAAAAATAAATGGACAGCAACCTAAAGGCAAGCAGAAAACTGTGTATAGAATATTTGAATGACCTTGAGGATTAGAATAATAAAATATAAGTAAAACGATTTACTTAAAAGTGAAAAGCCATGCATTTGAGGAAGAACATTGGTCATAATTTCCACTGTAAGATGAGGAGCCAGCGTATACAGTTCCTGGAAAACAAAAAAAACTTGAGTTTTATTCAGACAGGAAGGACTGAGCCTTCACTGTGGCATGTCTGCTTTTAAAAAAAACAACCAAGCAACTCTCTTATCTGCAAAGAAATAATAACAAAAATCAAGAAAGAATACTAATGCTGATGTGCAGGGTATTGCTAAAGTCTTATCACATCACCGTGTTCAGCTAACTCATACTGAAGCAGGGTCATAGAGATCATTGTAGAGAAAAGAGCTTGTCTTAGGAGAGTCTAAAGCTGGCTTCTTTGGCCTTGCAAAATGAAGATGAAGAAAAGTGCTTCCTGTCTATAAATGAATAGAATAGGATTATCATTAGGGAAGAAAAAAGAGATTTCATCTCAGGGATAATGCTTGTACAGGAACAGAGAGGTGTAAACTGTCTACAAATGAAACGAAGCAAGAAAACCAGGAATCTGTCTGTATGTAAGTATGACTTTCTGCATGTTCATTCAGTGAAGATAAGAACAGGAAAAAATAGACTAGCTGGATGAAGTAGTTAGATCAGTTTTTGACAAAGTTCCTTGGAGCCTTGAGAAAAATTGTAGTTATATGTCAAAAAGGCATACTGAGACAGAGAAGTTCTTTTGAGTCACAAAGTTTTATACTCAAGTCAAGCAAAGCTTGATTTCCACGATAGATCTAAACGAATTAATCCCAGTCCTTCTGTGTCTAGGATAATCTCTGATAAACAAAGCAAACAAACAAAGGCCTCTTAGGTTTCCATCTGTTTCCAATGTCATATGCTTTCTTCAGTTCTGACCTTTGTACAGTGTCTACTTCTATGTGGCCTGCAGCCAGGTCTCCTGAAACTGTGATTTTGTAATCTCGCAAAGTTAGCTTGGTCATTATGCAGCTGAGAGGTTTCCAGGAAAAAAAATAGGTTTGGATAGGGTGTATTGGCACTTCAGTAGGTGGCACTCTTCACTTTAGGTCTTGCCCTAAATACTATTTTTTTCGCAGGAATGGGGAAGATGCAGTTTTGCCTTTGGCCTTAGCTAACTTCTGTTTTAGCAAATGTAGTTTGATCTCCTTGAATTCCTCTTGCTGTGTTGTTTCCATGCTGTTAGTTTTACTTCACTGAAATATTTGGAGTAAAATCACCTTAACGCTGGAATTAGATCCGAAAAGGACCCAATAAGTGGGACATAATCTGCTTCCTCTTCTACAAATGTTCATCTAGTGAGAACTCAATGGTTTCCATTAAATTGGTCCATATGGATTTCAGTAGAGTTGAACTGTAGCCATCATTACTCCCTGATAATATTTTGTATGCCGTCCAGGCTATTATGATTGGTGCCACAGTATTCAACCCATAGTATGCCTAAATCTTCATGCTGGTGGTCTGTAAAGGAGCAAGTCCTGTTTATCTGACATTCCCTCTAGGCACAGGGTTTTTGTGCGATGTAACTTCACAGGAAGGGAAGTTTGCAGTTAAGCTGCATTTAGAGCTCCCTGAACACACTGGGTCAAACACACCACTTCCTAAAGCTCTAATATTCTGGACCAGGGTTTTTCAGTTCATGTTTTCAGGAAATGTAGTAACTGAAAAATATTACTTTCAGAAAAACTCAGAGAAACCCAACAGACTTTTGCTTAAATTTGTACAAACCTTATCCTAGAAGAGTGACATCATACCTCAGTTTCTTTGTTGTGGATTTCTTGGGGTTTGGTCTTAAATGAAGTACCTGGTGCCTCTGCTTAATTCTTATTTACGCAAATAAATGTAATTATCTGTCTTAATAATTGGTGATCTCCTTCAGTAGCTGGTCCTCCATTAAAAGTGCCTTCCCCTAGAAAAGGAGAAGGAAAAAAGGAGAAAATGCTGTTTCTTGTGACTCTCTGTTGCCTTTGACATTAAAAAAAACCCCCATGAATATCAGAATTGTATTACTCTTTCTAGTTTTGATGATAGTCTAAATCTTGCTGCCTGCCAGCATGTATAGGAAAACATATATATATATATATATATATCATAGTTTGGGGACTCTTATTTCCTTTTCTATCTATTTTCAGTACAGTATAATCAATAAGATAAGCTATTTCCTCTGTTTGTCTAATCTGTTCTTCTGGTTACAGTTAATGGTATAGGATGTCTTCAAGCCTTGCATTGCGTAATCAACCATGAGGTGTTGATGAAATAGTGATGTTTTCCAAAATGATCAATTTCTGTTTTCTCTTCTGTGCTGCTGCTTAGTGGTTTTTGTGTTGTCAAGCAGTTTTCATATAGACAACATGAGCTGGGCTGGGCTGTGTGAAAGACCTTGTACTGATGACAACTGCTGTTGAAGTAATATTTCCATCACTCTCTAGTCTCTTGAAAGCTTTGTTTAGCTTGTTTAGATGCTCTTACTTCTGTCCACTCTAAGAGGGCAGTAGAAAGAAAATATGTGACATGAAAATGTTGTACCTGCTGACACTGTTCCAATCAAAGATTTTGGGGGGTCTGTGCCTTGAAAAACACCTGTTATTGAGTGAGACTTTGTAAAGCCTTTATGTTCCTTCTTACAGGGTTTGCCTGCATCTAACCAGTTGTACTGTAACTTTTTTCACCTCCATATCATTCATTGTGATAGTGAGGATTAGGCTGCTGACTTGAGAGGTCAAGATTCTCTAATCTTCCCTCATCCCTACAAGCTTGACTTTATTTTTGGAAACATTTCTCTGATGTCTCAACACTCTCAATATTGTTAAAAAGAACACAAAATGTATTTCTTGGCTGGAGTAACATGGGTACAAATTTTGCTGTGGTCAGGAGAAGTTTCTCCTTGGTGTGTACCTGTTATTATAAGAGTGACAGTGGAATTTAGACTGTATCCGTGTAGCCTTCAACTTCTGTACGGAGATCTTGTATTGCATCTCTCTTGTGGCTGATAGCTTTTGCAGTGTATGCTGAAAGCACTCTGACCTTTAGCAATTCCCCCTCTGTCATAACAAAGAGATGTCTGTTAATTCCAGCCTGCATAAACTCTGCATTTGGTTTTAAACTGTTTCTGTATATAAGTGTAAATTTAAAACCAGTAGAACACATTTTTAGGAACTAAAAAAAGAATTGTGTTTCTAGGATATCAATAATATATATAGAACAGTAGAAAAAAACAACCAAATCATCTTTCATCTGCATTTTTTAACCCTTCTCTGTGACAGTCTTCATATAGCAATGTGTTTACATAAGAACTCCTCCTTCACTGCTGTCAGAATGTTTTGACTCTAGTCACTGACTTGTGCATTGAAAAGATATGCTTGCTGGGAAAGTGTACTTACACTGCTCCTTGCAAATGTTTGGCCAGATCCTTTTGCAGTAAGCACACAAGTCCCTGAAAAGCACAGTGGCAACTCTGGCAATCTTAATTTCATCTTTAGATGCCAATTTTATAATTATTGCATTTCAAAATCCCTCGAAGACCTTATAGAAGTTTCTTCTGTCTTTGCTAAAAGTTTTGATCAAGTAGATCTGGATGGGAAACACTAATCTATTCTGTTTAAAAATGGCAGGTAAGCAAAGACTGAATGAAGTAAATCCTTTTTGAAAGAAGTGGTTTTGGTTTTGGGTGTTTCTTATGCAGGCCTGCTAATAAAGAGAAAAAAAATCAGTGATTTTGTATCACCCTAACTCTAACCCTCGGAACACTGTAATACAACTTACATTTTCCACAAACCCTGCAGAATCTCACAGGAATCTCTTTTGTTGGATTGTGCTTTTCAGTAGGTTGCTGTGTAATCATGTAGGTTTGAGGTTTTTAAAACCTGTTTTCTTGCAGAGCTAAAGGTCTCTTCATAATTGAAGTTTACTTAAGCCTTTTTTTTTTTCCTTTTTTTTTTTTTCCTATTTTGTTTTCTAGGTTGAAATTTATCTGGTGACAGTTTCAGTTTTCTTATTGAATTTTACTTTCATTTATGCTTACAGATCTCTGGAAGTAGCTTGAGTTGTTTCTAAATCAGATTTAACTGCGCATGAATAAACTCTGCCTGCAAATTAGAAAAAATCCATTATTAAATCAGAGGTCTGGAACAGTCTTCTAATTAGACAGTGCTTGGGTCAAAAAGACCAAAGTAATTTTCAAATGGAGTTTGTTAGGTACTGTATGATAACAGTACAGCACTGAACTTGACCCAGGAGGGCTCTTGTGCTCCTCAGTGTGTCCTGTTGTAGCTGAAGGCACAACTTGACCTAGTTATTAAACTGTTAACTGGAAAGGGTGCAATAATTCTATTTCCCAAGGTCTGATTGTGTTTCTGAGGTGTGGGGAACTACACTGGCTTATTTACTTAAGACCCCTGCCGGGTGGTTTGAAAGTGACAAGGAGGTTGTTCATAACTCCACAGCTGGAACAAAATAGCTGCAAGCAAACTTAGGAAGTAGAACTCGGCATATCAAAATATGGAATATCCTTTTGAGAACCCTGAATGCTTCCAAGTAGCAGAATGTTCTTGTGTTAACCTCATATGGAAACAAAATGTTACTCAAGATAGTAACTAAATATTACTGAATATAGCTTCGTGTATGACAGTATTAAATATGCTGTTACCCTAGAGAATTTTATAGAATCATAGCTTGGGCTGTAAAGGACCAAAAAGAGCATCTAGTTCCAACCCCTGTGCCATGGGCAGGAACACCTCCCTTTAGGCCAGGTTTCTCAAAGCCACATCCAGCCCAGCCTTGAGCTCTGCTGAGGATGGGACATTTACAGCTTCTTTGAGCAACATGTTCCAGTGCCTCACCACCCTCACAGTAAAGGATTTCTTTCTTGAATCCAACCTAAATATCTTCTGTTTAAGTTTGAACCCATTACCCCTTGTTCTGTCACTACAGTACCTGATGAAGTGCTACATTCCCTGCTGAATTTTAAACAGTCAAAGAAGTCACAACAGTGCTTTACAGTTTCGCAGATTCAGAGATGGGAAACAGTGCAAGTTTTCTTTGCCAGAGGCTGTATATACCTATGTTGTAGCCATACGGGGTTGTTAGTTCCTTGGAGGTAAAGTGGCTCTTTGAGTAGCTTCTATATGGCGTAATGTTGGTAGAAATAGTGTTTTCCCAGATTTTCATGACAAGACTGGTTGGGTTTCCTTATCCAAGTTAGCTGTCTTGAGGTTATGTCCTGGAGTATTGGCTAAAACTAGGTTTTCAGTAGATACCAAGTTGCATGCGGTGGTTGCAGCTATGTTTTCAAGTGTAGTTCTGCTCCTGCACAACTGAAGATGTTTTAGCTGCATTAGAAATAGTTTCTATAGGTAACTTACATGTGCAGATGCATGCACATGTTGTATTTATATATTATTTTAGTCTACTTTTAGACTCATGAAAACTTCACATCTAATATACTTAATCTTTGAACTGTATGAATAATGAATATAAATGTGCTAGGCAATAATTGCATGTTGGTGACTGTCAACTATTGGATTTGAGGCAAAAAACATGAATGTTTGCTAAATAGGGCTGTGAATAATCAGGTAGTATTTAACTGAGGAGCTGGATGAATGATTTATCATGCTAACAGCACACAAACAGCCTGACAATTTTAATGGTTTAGTAACTTCTTGATATTTCAGTAGCATTATATGTAGCGACTTCCACTTCTGTGAAGGTGGAATGCTCTGGAGGAATAAGTAACAACAGTTATATAAAGGGATCTCCTTTACCTCACTGAAAGAAGACTAACTTGCTGGAGTTATCTGTTGCTTTTTCCCAGATGGCACTTCAGTCCCATACAGTATGTAAATGTGGGTGTGCATTCTTCCAAAAGGTACATACTTACAGTACATATGGTGTCTATCCAGCACATAATTTTGGGTGAATCAAATTTCTTTCTTCAGAGTAAACTTTTGGATGACAGCCAAGCTGTACAGTCATCTTTGTTGCCATTTTAACCTCGTTAAGGGGAAAGGGAAAGCTGCTTGGTTCTACATGCTGTCAGTTTTCCTCTACTACCACTTATGCATACCAGTGTCTCTAAGTGCAGCTTCCTGTCTTGTTGATCCAGCTTAATATTTCTACAATATGCATACAACAAGAGGTGTCTTTGCAGTATGTGTGAATGTATCTCCCTCTATACTGCACTGCCAGAGTTGTACCCTCATCTACCTTTGAATAAGGGACTCTTGTGTGGCAACTGCTTTGAGTGGGAGTAAGTATATACCAAGACCTAAGAGGAACCAGCTGCGAAGATGGGCATTAGCCCTCCTGTCCCCCAAGCTCAATAATAAAAAGAATATGGACAGAAGCCAACTATATTATGTACCAAATTCACTTCCTCTGCAGTATACAGTTAAATGAAAAACATATGGAGTAGCTTGTTGAGTTGATTTTATTCTGTGCTCTGTCCTGGTAATGGATTTGTTTTCACGACTGAGTATTCTGCATGTTTTTTGGTGGATGCTAGTAGTCTTGGAAATATCACAGCATGTGGGACC
Source organism: Loriculus beryllinus (assembly GCA_039877255.1). Lineage (NCBI taxonomy): Eukaryota > Metazoa > Chordata > Aves > Psittaciformes > Psittacidae > Loriculus > Loriculus beryllinus. Next base: position 1,846 of record JBCJKH010066860.1, on the reverse strand, counting down.
CAGTAAAACATGCATTTCATTTGTTTTCCTTGGCTTCTGTGTGTCATGATGTATTCAAGATGATAGAGTCTGGAAAACTGTAAATTTTACTTAGGTCTCAAGTATGAATCCTGAGCCTTGTCTTCATGCTGCAGAGGAAGTCTGGTAGTAGTAGGAAGGCTGTTGTTCAGCTGTGTTCCTGAGGGTGCACTGTGCAGCCTATGTTTTGTTTATGTTAAAAGTATGCTGACATAGCTGCTGGCTCTAATACTGGGCTTAATAGTTTTGTTTGGGTTTGCAGCTGTGTCTTGCTGTCCTTTCGCTCTGCCTGCCTGCAGTTCTTCACTGAATAATATACTGCAGCAGCAAATCTTGCTCCAGTACTGCTGCTCAGACCAGCATTCTGGTATATTTCTGTACAGTCCTCAGAGCTTGCCAAGCAGGTTGAAAAGATGGAGATAAGTGGATGGGCATCTGTGTACTCTCATGCCTTGTGACCATTTAAGGAGCTGTGATCTGAAATGAGCCATATGACTTTGCTTTTCCCTTCAGCCTTGTTCTTGAAAAAGTAGCATTGGTGAGGGTGACAGTAGGGTTCCCCTACCTTAGATACACATGGTTCAGAAAAAGAAAAAGATTAGCAATGATCAAAATTAAATTGTAAGAGCCTATAAGGTGAGCTTTTCATAAGGAATGAAAAAAAAAAACCAAAACAAAACCCCACCTGACACACTGTGACTTCAATTCTTTAACAATACATTAAAGTTCAAATACCAGTTGCTTAATATGCGTGCTTTTAGCAGCGCTGCAAATTGCAAGAGACTGTGGTCCTGTTGTACTAGGTACTGTGGAACCAAAAACATACACTACCCAGCGCAGAGGTTCTTTAGGACCTTGACTGTGCAAGGCACGGCACCTGTGAGGAATTCTTTGTAAAGCAAGGTCTTAAAAAGATGGACTAATGTCAGAGAGACAAAAATTGCTAGAGAGAGGAAAGCGCTGGCTTTCTAATTACTGAAATATATATTGACTTCCTCTAAACTTTATTTGCACAAGTGAAAGTTCATGGGGGAATTCTGTGTTGCTTTTCTATTTAGTGGCATTTTATTTAGCAAAATAGGTACTGACTTTTAGGTAGGGTGGAAATGTTGGTACATCAGTTTTTCATGTGACCCATCTGATCTTAACCAAACATGAATATTTGCTGTGTGAAGATTTTTCCATTTATCTATGTGGGCCTTGGTGCAAAGTTGACTGAGGTCACAAGTGAAAGCTAGTTTGCAAGTCTGCATCCTTAACTGGTGGTTGCAAGTCACTGCTTTTGTTGAAATACCATTCCCTGTTTTGGAGCATATAGGATTTCCGAACATTTCAAATAGATAGGAGTTTGATATTACAGGGAATGGCAGTGATGTTGCCAGAAAAACTATACATCAGCAGCTTTCACTTGATCATCTCTTAGTCTTTTGCTATAATACTTGGAACTTTGGGTAAAGAATTTTGTCCAGCTCATCCTGATAGATTTGCTGTTTTGTGTCTGGGACAGTGTTTTTATGCGGGTTATAAAAGAAAAACAGGTTTAGAGTCTGAGCACTAGAGGAACTTCAGAGCCTGCTTGGTACTTGGCTTCTTCAGAACAGCTGCTTAAGTTCATTTCGCTTCTCTCTGTTTCTTGTAAGTGATGAGTAAAATCTCTCTGGGGGAGAGAGGCAGAGAGAGAATTAAGAGACATCGGGGTTCATAGCCTCAGCTGTTGAAGTTCCTCACCCAAATCAGATAACTGGGATTCTCTTCTGAGTTTCCCACAGGGTGTTTTTCCTGCCAGACTACAAGGTCATAAATGTAATTGGGTATTGCAGTGCATCGG
>JBCJKH010066859.1:0-18459 GCA_039877255.1 Loriculus beryllinus | reverse complement strand
CCCGGAGTGCAACTCAGAGAAGAGATTTTTCTCTGAAATATACATTGGCTGACCCTGCCTTGCCTGTTGGATTATATTGCAGTTTTGTCAGGAGGCAGCTTTCTTCTTTCTTTCTTTCTTTTTATTCTTATTCAATAGCAGGCTCACTGGAAGAACTCTTGCAGCTACTGGAGTTTAATTTATGCCTTTTGAAATAACTACAACTTGTGAAACTCTGTCACTGGGGGAAATCAGATTGAAATTTTCTCTTGAATAGTTGGATTATTATTGTAACCACTTAAAAAGTGACAGGATCTTCACCTCAGCCTTTTTTTTTTTTTCCCTGAGAAGTGTTGAAAATGTCACCCAGTTAAACCCCAGATCAGAGTGTCATTTAAAAACATGTCTCATTAAACAGTCAGTTCTTGTTATGACCCTGATGGATTGGTTGCTACTGAGTTTATGAAAAATGAAATACATTACTTTTCTGAGAAGCTTTAACTATGTATTTTCCATCCTCATTTAGGACAGGAATGCCTGACACTTACTAAGCAGTTAGAATCTAGCCTACTGCTCACCTAATTCAAAGACTATAGAATGAAGGAAAAAAGACGATTGTTGAACGTAGCTTTTTTTTTTCTAACAAGCAGCATTTGTCGTGCTTTGTAGACTTTTGAAGGCAACACCAACTATGACACGCCTGAACTGCGGACTTTTGAACCTGTAACAACGAGATTCATCCGCGTCTACCCTGAGAGAGCCACACACGGAGGACTGGGGCTGCGAATGGAACTGCTGGGCTGTGAAATCGAAGGTAATTGCTCTGCTAGAGATGAATGCATGCTATTATTTTCATAAATACATTCTCTACTTGGACTAATGCTGAACAGAGCTGTATTTGCACACTCAGCGTATCGGACTTTCGCTTCCATGACTGACATTAATGCTGTTTCTTGGCCTAGTCAGTTTCTTCTCTTCAGACATTTGAATATGCCAAGGCACAAATGTTATTCTTTCTCCCATTCCTTGCTTGAATCACAGTGATATTCTCCACATGGTTTTCTCTTCCCTTAAGCAGCTTTATGATTATATTTTCAAGAAGCATAGAGCTATTAGGAGAGAATAAAGACAGGAAGTTAAATTTTATGTTACCATGATACAACCCTGGAAGAGATATTTTATGAGAATGCAGAGCTTTGCACTAAATATAGCAATTATGTCCTTTGTTCCTTCAAAGATTGTGAAAATCATACCAGACACTATGGTGGCCAACGATTACTTGGCTGGACAGTGTCTGTGCTGTTCCTTTAGGGATGTAATGGGGACCTCCTTACCAAGCTTTACTTTTGCAACAGTTTAGGAGATGAAAGACCAGGAAAAGCAAAGTTTAGACATTTATCTTTGGACTGTGACATGAAGTCAAGCTTTAATTCTTGTTCTATAAACAATAATTATTTAACTTCATAGATAACTACAGATAACACCAAGTGAATTTCACAATTTTATCTGGTAGATGATGGTATAGTGGCATGGCTTATAAACCACACAGCTTAACAATACACAGAACAACAAACCATGTTATGCAGGGTTTCATATGATAGCTTGTATAGAAGTAGTTCAACAGGCTCCCAAGATTAATGGAACTGATTGCTCTGCCTCCATTTCTTTCTCACCATTTCTCTCTCAAAGCGGCAAAATGGGAGGCATTTGCTGTGAGAATTGATGAGTTCTGTGTGGATTTTTTAGTGAAGGCCAGATAGGATAATTATGCTTTTTACTTGGCCCAGAAAGTGGGGAGGTTGGAAATACTTCTTAATTCCTGCAGGAAGCCCTCATTTCCTGTGGGAATACTTAGTTCCTGCAGACTATTGTGCTACTTGCTCAGAAAAAAGAAAACCCATCACCTGCCTTATGTAAAATCACAGCCTGCAGACAAAGTCCTTCGGCCACAGAGTTTCTGTAGCCACCTAGATATTAAAAATGAGTCCATGGACCACCTTACAAAAATACGCTGCTCAATGAGATGTAGGAACCAAAGAGGAGACTGACCAGGTAAAACACCTTTGCTTTTAGGCAAACTGCAACGGCAAGTACAGTTTTTCAGTGGGACACATCTTCCTGCATTTGTCTTTCTGCTATGGTATACTTTTAAAGCTGCTCACCTGTAGGTCACCCATAGACAGGTGAGGTCAATTGCCATTTACCTGTGGGAGAACCATAATAAGAAAACTTTGTTGTATAACTGTATCTTAAGGAGGGAGTTGAATGAAGATAGGTCACTTGAGATGTATTGAGCAAGAAAGAAGATGAGATGAGAAAAGAAGCATGGAAGTAGGCACAGACAGGAGCAGAAATCAGCTCTCCAGCAGTAATGAGCAAGGGGAAGTTTTGTGTGCTTGAAACATCCGTGGGGCTTATATGAAATAATGGCAGAGATGTAGGCAAGCTTCAGGCTATGCAGGGGCACGAAGATCAAAATAAGAACCTTAACTGGATGTGGAAAGCTAGAAGAAGGTCCCAGAGGGGTTTTCAAAGCAATGTGGGGAACGAACGCTCTCTGCATAATTCATAATACGTACAGAACTGCTTCGGTAACTAGGGATAGATTGCACCTGTAAAGCATAGGTCCAGGTCCTAAAGAGCCATGTTTCATTCCAGAATATAGCTACTAAAGAAACTACAGTCCCTCCTGACATTTTCAGGCCAAAAAGTCATTGCATGTGATTTTATGTGGCCAGCAGGCTGTGGGGGCCTTGGTAAAGGGCAAAGAAGAATCTGAGAAAGGGATACATTATTTCATAGCTTATAATGAGAGGAAAAGATTGTTAATGAAAATAACAGTAGGTTAGAATAGACAAAAGCCTGGATCACACTCCCAGAGTGGTTATAATAAGCCAAGGAACTATACGTGCAGCACGAAACATAAACCTAAACATAACACCAAGTATCTTAATTCAGATTTTCCAGATGTGGTATATTTTGCAGATACTGAGGTATAGATATATTTTCTCAGGCTTTTAACTCTAATAACAAAGGTCAGACTTTTATTGGTTATACAGCAGCTACCGGAAAGTCATCACCAGTGAGAAGCAGGCAGGTGGCCGGGAGGGATGACTGACATCACTGATGTCTTATTTATAACTTCAATGAAAACAAAAGACACTCCTTCCAGATCTCCTTATTGAGTACATTCTACATAATACTGCCTTCCTGCCACTGTAACTGGGACTCTGCTCAGACATTTCCTCTCTCACATGTGCTCAGCAGAGAGGTCTTCAGCAATGTGGTGAACACTGGAAAATTGCCACTTTAGACACACACCCCCCTGGCTCCTCTGTACAGGCCTAATCACAGAGGTTTTGGTCTAGAACAAAATGATGGGCTTTCTACCTTACCACACTTCCAAAAATTCCCAATCTGCCTTGCCAGGCTTTCACTCTTTGGTGGTTCCTTTGTTGGTCAGAACAACAAATACTCATCAGCCAGTGGACAGGCCATCAGGGGCTTTTGCTGCCCAACTCTGCTCAGCCCTTGAGCTCAGATACTGCAGAGTGCCTCAGTGCAAGGAGACAGAACAGATATATCCCACTGCAAAGAAATACTAACTAACCTGCAAAGTAAAGTTGCTTCATTCCTGAGATATGTGTGAAGACAGCACATGGTGCTCATCAGAATTTTCTTGCCAATTGCGTGGTGATTCTCTAGCACATGTTTTAACTGAATGACTCGATTTTGTTTCAGCTCCTACCGCTGTCCCTACCGTTTCTGAAGGCAAACCCATGGATGAATGTGATGATGACCAGGCAAACTGTCACAGTGGCACAGGTGATGACTACCAACTGACAGGTGCAGAAACCATCCTCATTTCATTGCAGCTTCACTGTAGCTCATATCCATCACCAGTTACCAGCTAAATGTTTGCACTGATTTAATCACTCAACATAAATGGACATTGGTATGCAGTTCATATTGTCAGCGCTGTCAAAACATAGGCATCTGCCTTTCACATATGACAATACTTTTGATTGTTTTCTCAGCTATGTAATTTTTGAAGCAAATAATAGCGCCTAACTGGGAGAGAGGGCAATTTTTTTAAGCAGGAATTGTGTCTAATCAAATGTCCCAATCAAACTTTCTCTTATTAAGAAAAAAGCTGGACAAACCCTTTTGGGTTTTTTGTCTGAGACTAAAGAACTCAAAATGAAATATTGTTTAGGTTCAAGATATGCATATGCTTCCAAACCTAAAGTTTGGTATAGGACTCAAATCTCACCCCCAAACCTTTCCCAGAGAGAAAAAAAAAAAAAAAAAAAAAAAAAAAAAAAGAGAATTATTTCATCAAAGCATACCCACACATAGACTGCCAGATGTGTTTCCATGAGCTTCCCCACTAACACAGCATTACAGTCACAGAGAGAGTGATGTTCTCCAAGCTGCCATCAGTAGCAGAAAGATAGGAGGGAGAGACATAACATAGTCTGCATCTGGAGCAGAGGAAGCTTGCTAGTGTTCGTATTTTTGCACTTTTTCCACAGAATCGCTGTCCTTCTGAGAGACCTGACACCGCAGCACTATATTTTTGATCTCTTCTTGAAGGTCGCTTGCTCCACAAAGCTCTGGGCCTGTTTGATGAGATCTTCCTGTAGCAGATCTATACATCTACAGTAATTGAGCATATTTTTGAACACAGTGACACAAATTATTTCATCACTGCACTTTAGAATGCTTATCTAATAAATGTTTATTGCTTCTTATATCCATGATATAAAATAGCATTAAAATCTGGCAATAGCTGTCCAAGAAGACATTGGGAAACCTTAGGTAAGAGATTGGCTTTTCAGAAGGTGCCAAGTAGACCATCCAACAGCAAATATAAATAAAAGTGCTGTTTCAGCATCAAATCCTCTGTGGGCTTTGTCAATGTCTTAAGTAAATTCATGTTGCAAATCATAAATTGAAAAAATGTTCTTGAGTGGAAAAGGCATTGCACGGTCGCTGTCACTGCTTTTCAAATCAGTGTCCCACATGAGCCTTATTCTTTTTGAAAACATCCACGCGGGGAGTCTGATAAAATAGTCAGCATTGTGTTCAGGCAGCTCAGAAAGCTTTCAATGTTACTAAGCATTGTAATTTATTTATTTTTTTGAAAGGCAAGAGTCAGGTCAGGAAACACTGGAGCTTCTTGCAAAGCCCTACACTGAGGGCTGGCTTGCTTCGTATTTCACATAGACGAAGGCTGCGTCAGGGGAAGGAGACAGATCTATACAAACACCTCGTCTGTTCAGTCATAGTCTCTGCACTTCAAGAAGCTAAGGACTGCATCCAACATGCCTCTTAGGGAAAGCTTAAAGCAGATCAAACTCCTGGCAATTTTTGCAGGTTGTGCTTAGGTTGTGCTTAGTTTATAATCTCTAAGACAATGGAACAACCACCAGCCTTTCTAAGCACCAGTTCTTTTGGGGAACTGAACCTATTTTAGTACTAAAATTGAAAATTACTACATTGCCCTTCTACAAATGTGCAGACACGTTAGTATAATTTCTTACTGTACCATTTAGAAACCCTGAGCAGTGCATGCACTGTTGTTCTGGACACTGCAGGAGCACTGCATTTTGCTTATGATGTTACTTATAACACTAAAATGCACAGAAGTGATTTTACCAATAATTTCTATGTAAATATACTTTTATTCCTCCAAAATGCTTAGAAGGGATGTTTGTAAATCTCGGGGCCCATTAAGGATAGCAGGGCAGTGCAGAGAGGATTTTGTCAGTGCCTTACCTTTTTTTCTCCTTTCCTGGTGCAAGTGTGGCAGTCACATTCTCGTGGGTGAGACAATTAAGAGTTGTTTCCCTGCTAGCGCTGGCACATATGTGAGTATCACACTGAAGACTCCCTTGTAATTAACTGTAATTGTGCTGTAGGCCGGATTCCTTCCTGCTCTATTTGGACCCCATACAGAGCTACTCTATTTGTGTGGCTTATAGCATTTCCCATCAGATCATTCTCACCAACATAAAGCTGATATAGCTTGGGCATTTGTTCTCATTGGAAGCCATCATAGTCATCCTTTCTATAATGCTTTAAGCATTTGCTTCCTGTAGAAAAGAAAAGCCATTGACTGGTAATCAGCACCCCGCTGTGCGTTTATAATTGTGCTAATTTACTTTTTGTTTCCTTTATCAATATGAAGCTTGCTTTAAAAAGTCAAGTCTTTTTAAAATATCAGTTAGTTAGCTTAGGAGAGGTTTATGACCCCACTCACCTCCTGTTCATTTGCCTGAAGAAGAAGACAAAGGGGAAGTCCTCAATTCCTCCTGCTTTTTGAGACAGAAGTGAAACCTGCCTTCGACCATAGCCTAGAAGTTGGGCAATTCCCAAGCTTGTGAGCTGGTCTCACAATGGAGCTATGAAACAACACATAGGGAGGACCCAACATGGCAGGAGCTAGAGGACCTCATGTCTCTGATACGAGAAATAACATGTCAAGGGTGAATGCACAAACTGGTAACTGTCAGGAGTGCTATGGAGGTCAGTCGCTGACTTCCCATGTGATCTGGAGCAAATCAGTATCTATAAAACAAGGATGGCCACTTGGACATGGCTAGGATTGATTAGCTGGTGCTTGCAAGGACTTCAAAGATATACAGCTTTATTAATGATGAGTTCTTGTTTTCCTTTTTGGTAAAGGAAAACAGATATTTAATGTCATATTTTCATGCTTAAGCTCACATACTCAGTTACCTACATGTCTAATACAGACAGTAATATTTCAGATTTATAGATAGGATATTCCAAATGACTGCTGTGTCCTTGTTGTGTCCCATGTATGATGATACACATAATTTCTTTTCCAGGTGGTACTACATTGCTGAATACAGAAAAGCCAACTGTAATAGACAATACATTACAACCAGGTAAAAAAATATATTTTCTTATTAAAAACATAATAAATTCCATACCCAAATTTCATGCCAGAATAAAAATAATGAATTGCAGCACTTCCTGACTTCCCATTCAATAGAAGTCTCTGAAGTAAAGAAGCACCTGGTCTCTGAGCTCTGTACAGTAAATATTTTATTCCTTTCATCCACATGTAGAAACAGCAGAGAACAAGATTTCCTTCTGCATCAGCAAATGCCAAATGCTGACAAAATTAAACTAACTTAATCACACAGCACTTAACATGCCATGTTTAAATGTGGCTTGTCAGTGACACAAAGTATGTTTGCAAACACCAGGAAAACAAAAACAGAGCCACACAGGCCCCCTTGCTATTAATGTCCATGGTCTTACAAAACTGAGGCAAGTAAAGTTTGCCAGTTTCTTTCACCAGGGAGCTGGCAGTTTTACAATATTGTTTTCTAGCAAATTTTCTCAAAATGGGGTTACATAAACTGCTACCATGAACCTGAAAAGGGAAAAAGAAGTCACTGGCAGCAAGTCCTTTTTATTTAATCAATACAATAACTAGCAGCTTTTAAAATCCTTAGTTTGCTGCTTCTACAGATTTCATACCACTTTTTTAATATCCTGTGCAATTTACTGTGACTAGGGGAAAGGATAGATTTGGGCAGAAAATCCAAACTCCAGAAACTGTGAGCACCAGTTTAAAATGCTTTGCATTCATAATTGTGGAGCAATAAAGAGGTCAGTTTTCAGTTACTCCCATTTCCTCCATTAAAGCACAGGCAGGCAGAGTCTTGCAAGTGATTTATTAACAGGGTGGCTAAGTGTTTATCATTGCTTCTTCAACCATATGACACAATCCACTCTCACTTCAAGTGAAAAAAAGGCACTAATAATGCAAAAGTTTCCTAAAGGACACTGATGTGTCCTGATTAAGAGACAGAGCTGACTTATCTCAAGTGCTGTTCTCAGCTTCTGCGCTCTGATATTGCAGAGGCAAATGCTTTTACTTCCCTCAAAATTTGTCTCCAGGGTCGTCCAGTTGGCTTAGTCAGCACACACTATATCTAGCTCTGCCCTGCTTTATGATCAGAGGGAGACCATGGAGTGCTGGTGCAGTGAGAAACACAATGGCAGACTGGCCCACCCTTGTGGGACTCCTCTCCTCCACATTGCTCTTCCATAGCCAGCATTGCTGAAGGGCTGGAGGGCTTACAGTGGGCCACAGTTTGGAAAGGTGTGGGAGATGCAAAGGAAGAAAGGGTTCTGTGCAGTGGTTTTAGAGTAAAACATTTTAGGTTTATGTCTGAAATGATCTTTCAGCTTTCTATTTGCTGAAATGAAGGCTTTTTCACAGGCTTTTTTTACTATCTTCTTGCATTTAAACAAATTACACATTCATGAAGTGCCTCTGTGCAATGCAGTTTTCATCCCTCCTCCCCAGTGCCAGTTGCATTTCTAGGTTTTGTTTAATCCCTTTAGCATGGGTGGGACTCTCCAGTAACAGACTGTTTCTGCCAGAGATTAAGATATCCTCATTTTCTCTCCTTACTTCCCTCCTGCACTACCTTTGCCTGTGATGAGCCAAGTTTTTTTCTCTACTAAAGGAGTCTCCGAGGTTCCCTTCAGAGCGCACCAATGTTACTTCCCTGCATTGTGCTGGTAGAAACTGTTTCCTTCCAGGGAATAAGGGACAAGTTCACATCCCAGACTCCAGGCTCCCATATGGCAGCACATTACAAAGATCATAGATAGAGATCAGTCAGATGCTAATAAATAGGAATAAGGTTTCCAGAATCCCCAGTTTAAGGCATAAAGGTTTCCAGCTGCTTCATAATCCCTCAATGAAAACTGGCCAGAATACTCCCAAAAAGGGACAAGACAGAAATTGCCCTCAACATGGGAAACCCTCCCCACATGAAAGTGGTGTAAGCATTTCCTTCTGCTGAAGGGGCATGGCTGGACCGCTGGCACAATGAAGCACAGCAGAGCAAGAGGGCACGCAGCTGGGAGCAAGAGTCTGCTATGGCAGTCATGGATAGCACAGTTTAAACCAGCCTTGAAGTTACACAGCTGATCCACACCCCCCCAGACCCCCACACGACCCCCAGCCCTCAGCTTTTTGAGGGTAAGTGCACTCCAGCTCTTTCAGCTATTCTCAAGCTGAATAAAGTCAAAATTTAACATGCCAAGCACTAAGCCTTCAGCTTCAGCCTTAATTCCTTCTAAGGGCTGGTTTACCTTAAGATGCTGGTACACCTCAAGGTAAATGACAAACTCCAAGCTAAAGAGCTCTTCCAGATCACTTGCCAATTGCAGACTTCAGCAGATAGCACTGCACAAGCTACAGCATGCCGGTGCTAGCCGCAACAGCTTGTCCCACAGTGACTGAGGACAGAGATTTACCAGCCCTTTCAGTAACAGCACCTGCTGTGGTGCAGGTATTTCTACAAGAGTTGCTAACACCATGCCTTTCTTCCTGCATTCAAGCCTGCAAACACCCCTAATCTTGTTATCCCAGACTAACATGCTTGTATGTGTCAAAGCCTGAGATTATCCTATTCCAACCAGCTTTCGTATGCTACAGAAACAGTTAAAAGCAAATAGCTGGAAAGCCTTGATGTATAAGCAAGCTTTCCACCAAGGAGACTTTTACAGTTCATTTCAAGGGGACTGAATTGTAAGAAAATAAAAAAGAATCATGATTTCAAACTGTTAAAAATGTTCAGAGGTTTGGATTTTTTTTAAGATAGGATCTACTTTCCTCCTCAAAGCTGAAAGGATGCCTTTAACAAATCTGTCAAGGTAAATAACTTTCAGGCCTCAGTCCTAAGACTCACCAACATTTAATCTTTATGAATGCATCTTTTTAAATTCCAAAGGACTGTTTGAAATGCTTGACTCTTAGCTGTTTACATACAGAGTAAGCTGTTCATTTACGTTATGTGCTCTCAGCATGTAAGCTCAGTCCTTTTGTAAAGCAGACTGCTCAAAAAGTATCTTGTTTTTCACACATGTAATAGCTATTGCAGAAAAATGTAACTAAGACATCCTGAGGTTAAAATGTATGCTAAGAAACCATTTAAAGGTATAAGTATGATTCTCATTTATGGCGGGACAACTTTGCATCAATAAAGGGATATTAAAGCAGTTATCATTTACTATCATTTAAGGCAATACTGTGCTGCCAGCATAAGTCACATAGGAAGGTGAAATGCAAATATGTATGAGACCCAATATACTACTTTGAAGTGGTCCACATTATGTTTGTAATTTCCCATTTTAATGTTGATTTTACCCTTTGGCAAAAGCATCCTATAGAGAATTTTCATAGCATCTTTAATGCCATCATGCTCCTTCTTGCCTCTTATTGGAGGAGTTATAAAAATATGTCAAAGTCTGTGGGCCACAAAAGATTAATGGACTTGGAAGAAACTCACTCAACTAGATTTTCAAATTACTTTCTTGTTCATGTGCAGTAATGGTTCCAGATGTGAGCAAGATGTGGTCAAGAAATACAGCTGTTGGTTATTGTTTAAGAGGATAAATCTGTTTTAATTCAGTATCACGTACCTTACATTTTGAAAAAGGCATATGGGTTTTCATCACACCTCTGTCTCAAATTCTCATCTGAACTGCTGCTATTTGATTACATAATAGCTGGTTTTCTTCATCTCTCAATACACACAAATACAGAGATCAATCACCTACAGGCAGGAGAATTATCCTAGCAGGGTAATGGGCCAGTGCTGCAGAGGGAGCCCACCAAATGCTAGTCTCCCTACTTTTCTTCCTTGCACCAGGGCTGCCAAGCTATAGTTCAAGGACAAAGAGGACAGATTGCTTGTAGCTTACTGTGAGCTACTGTACCAGCCCCCAGGGATTTTTAATAGAAATTCTGAACTCTTTGTCTTTTGCTGGAGCAGATCCATTGTCCAGACGACTAATGAACCTACCTTGATGCTACAAGTGCCTGTTATTAATTGGCTAGCAAGTCTATTTTTTCTTTTATCGGTCCCTGGGTGAAGCATTGGAAGAAGCATAAGTATAGACAATAAGAGATGGCATATTTAAGGAGCCCATAAAATAAGAGCACTCTGAAATTCCTTGCCTTCGACCTTCAATCCCATGGCTGTGATTGCCTAAGGAATATATTGACGCAATCACTTTTAAGAAAACAATAGAAACCAAGCAAGAAATAGCTAACTGAGAGCAGGTGAGTGCTCAAATTCTGCTCAATTTCAGGGGATTCTCATTAACTTCTGCATGGAAAAGAAGTTCACTTTTATGCTACAGCATGCTATCTCTGAGTCCAAAGCCAAAGAACACTGGCATGGCCAAAGTATACCAGACCTGGCTTTGCCAATTTCCTGGACTAGATCTATTTCAGAGGGAAGTGTAAGAAATTCTTTATTAGACGGTGCTATGAAATTTATCTCTGTTTTAAAACTATCTTTCTAATCCCAATGTTCAAAGCTGGTTTAAGACCATGAACCAAAAGACTTTTGTCATTTCCTCCATTTCAGAATTAACAATTTAATTCTGGATTTTTTCCTTATCCATTTCAGTGTCTAGTTCTCTTTGAATTGTATTCAGCCTTAGCAGCATTTGAGGGAAGGAAGTATCATTCACATCATATGAGATTTTTTTTTCCTTTGATCCACATTGAACTTCACTGGATATCTCACAGTTCTACAAAATGGAGAAAACAGAATAGTATGATCTTCCTTCTCTGGATTCTTCACCCATTTACATACTTCTGCTGTGTCTTCTGCTATTTATTTTTATTCAGAGTTGAACAATACCAGTCTTTTCAATCTCTTTGTGCTATGTGCTCATTTATGCTGTGTGATATCTAAAGATTGATGTGATCTGTCTACCACTGTTCTCCTTTCTTGTGGTTTGAATACCACAAAGGTTATCACTAGCTTTGCATGATATAATCCTTTGGGATTAATAAGATTAATTTTGTTTTACGCTTTCTAAGACCTTTTCTAAAGTTCTGTTTCATAGCTCTGATGTCAAAGCCATGCAATATAGCTCTCCTAGGCCTCCTTGACAATGAAAGGCTATTTTTCACAAACTTAAAAACCTTTAATTCTTTTCAATGTCACTCTGGTTCTTTAAAAGATCCCCTTGATTTTCAGATGTCCCCTTTTGGGCAAGATGCCTTTGATCATGGCCCCATTGTCTAGAAAAAAAAAATACACTGAAGAAAGAAACATAATGGATTTGCTTTCTGCACTCATGTGTGCACAGGCTGAGTTTTGCCTCTTCAGTGTTTTGAGGCCAAAGAGAGATCATTCACCATGATCTGCCCCTCTCGTAGAGAGGGCCAGGTCCTCCAGGAAACATGTTTTCTCCATATTGAATCCCCTTTCCAGACATTATCTGTTTAATTCATTTGTTTCCAGCTAGCATGCCATATTCGTGACAATGTGGAGTAGACCCCTCTGGAGGCCAGCGGGAGGGAGGGGGGAGAGAGGCAGGATGGGGCAGATGAAAGGAAGGAGCAAAGAATGAGGGCTTAGTGAGGAGAAATGCCACAGCACAGCCACAGTACTAACAGGCAGAGGAGAAGGGCAGGAGCTGATGTATGCTCAGATCTCTCTGATGACAGAAAGATGTTTTGTAGGGGCCAGAGGGGAGAGGTCATAGCAGATGCAATGCACAAATCCAGTGAGTTGAGCTAAAATAGTGTCCAGGAGCAAGAACTCACCAAACAAGGACACAATAGGCAAGAAGAGAAGGATAGATGAACTCTTTTTATGTCCATTCTGTCTCAACCTCCTCACCGGAGGTTTTGTCTGTGTTGATAAAATGATCATTCTAGTTTACTTTTCATTAGAATCTGAGTTGTGAGTTCAAAAGCCTTTCCAGTTTTCCCTGCAGAGCTCACTATGTAGAAGATGTCTTTGCCTCTTCAGACCATACAAGCTCCACCTCAAAGCCACAGGTCCCAACACATTTCCCATATTTCTCCGTATTTTCCCACAATAAACAAAGCACATTCTAAGGTTGCATTATCTTTCCTGGCTTTTCTTTTTTTTATGTTAGTAATGGGCAAGAAACACAATTCTTCCCTCAGAGCTGATACTGATGGGAGCACAAAGTCCTTTGTTCTTAGTCCATACTTGCACAAAGCATCTCATTAAAGTAAACCTAAGTTATTCCTTTAATAAGGCATGATTAATGCCTGAGAAAAGACTTAAGGATTTGGTCACATTGCTGTGGTAAGGGTATTACTCTACTGGGAATTGTCCTTGATCAAGGTGAGGTAAAAGTTCATGCCAACAGGGTAGGAACCAAAAACCCAAAAGATTTCAAACTGCTTCTGAAAACAAGAAGTGCAAGGGATTTATGTGATATCTTTGTATAATCTTTCCATTCAAATTCCAAGTTCTACTGAAGAAAATAAGCTACTGTGTATTAAACCTTTGGGCAGAATTGAAGAGAAGCTGAAAACAAGATATGATCTCATTCTGACCATAATACCAGACTTCCCTTGTTTTACATGGAGCTTATTTTGAGTTCATTTGGCAATCAGCCACATTTGTCCCTTTTCTGTCTCAATTTGTTCATTTCAATGCTGCCATCTTGTGGGCTTACTCAACTGTCTAAGAAGACGCTGAAATAAGTTCCTTGCTGAAGCCACATGCTATATATTTAACCAGAAATCGTTTCCTGCCAAGAACATTCCATTGGTGTTTCTTCCCTTTCTTCTTATTGTCCAGATCTTATATTGAGTTGTTGCAAAATGTTATATTGTTATGGTGCAAATAAATATTGCCAATTTAAAAAATTCATGTGATAAGCAAGGGAGAGCTTTGTTTTTGAGTCATTTATGTTATAGCACAGTTAACAGCTAATGTGGCCAAATGAGAACTAATCTAGCCACAAAAATCCTAAAATATGGGTCATAAAGAAACAAGAAACAAGTACATAATTTACTAGAAATAGTCATTCTTCATCTGTTTCCCAACACAGCTAGTCTTACTGTGGCTTCTCAGTTTCAAAGAGGAACTGTTCTGTTAATGGTCAAATGCATGCATTTAATTTTGAAGTACAAAATCTGAATTATGCAATTAATAACTGCATTTCATCCCTTCTTTCCCTCTTTCCTTGTAGAGCTGCCACTATACAACTTCAACTGTGCCTTTGGCTGGGGATCCCAAAAGACTTTGTGCCACTGGGAGCATGACAACCAGGTGGATTTAAAGTGGGCAATCCTGACCAGCAAAACTGGGCCAATTCAAGACCACACAGGTAATCATGAGTTCATGATTTAGCTGGTTTACATGGGAAGAGGTTGTTATGTTTAATACCAACATGCCCTCCAAAACCACAGGCATTTGAATTATACCTAAGACATGTAGAGTCACGAGGATGATTCTCTAGGCAACCTCATCTGTTATATGTAGTCACAACTGACCATAATTGTTCTTTCTGTTGTGAAATAGAGATTGTTTATTGTCAGGAATTGAAGATATTCCCTTGCCTTTGAATAACTATCAGTCTGGGGCAGAAAAAAATCTGAATGCCCAATATTCTGCCAACAGCACTTACCAAGTGATACACTCATGAGCAGACCTCACATTATTCCTGTTTGTGGTTACAGGGACTGCCCACCACAGAAAGGTACTGTAAGTGAAACTTCCCAGATGGACAAATTTCCATGCCTTCCTCCTCTCCAGCAGGAGTTATATCTTGCAGGATTATAGCCTGCTATCCGTTCGCTCACACACAGTTTTTCCAGAAATATCACCCTGGGAAATTGATTGGTTGGTTTTGTGGTATCTAACTCATGGCTCTGCATAATTAGGCAATAAATACGCTGCTGGCTAGTGGAGAAGGAAGAGCACTATATGACCTGCACAGCTTCTTGCTTTAGTGTTCTCACTTGCATATGTGCAGATTAATCAAATGTGTTGAGATGAATCTCCCTTCCCACTTCTGCAATCCTTTTGCCTAATGAGAATGACAAGGAAATTAGACAAAATTGGACTTTTTAAATTCTAAGACACTTTCAATTGAATCTTAAGACAAGTACAGTAGTTTCAGGAAAAAAAAATAACTTATAATACTTTGACTATAAATGGCATTGTACAAATAAATGGCATCAAATTAACTAAATGCAGTTAGCTGAAGTGAAGGCTGTAATGGTGGAAAAATTGATGTAGAGTAAAGTGAAATGGCTCAGTAGGATCTGACATTGAAAGGAGGTTAAAAGCTATGTTAGCCAGAGACTGACAAAATCTAAAAGGCATGCATAAGTAAAGCCCTAATTAAGACAATGAAGACAGAGTTCCTGACCCAGCACTGCAATAATATTCTGGAAATGAGAGCTATCTGCACTTTGCCATGAAGGATTATAGAAAGGCTGAACCTGTCTTCAATCAAGAGATGGAGAAATTATATTCTTCAAATGAGTCTTTGTTGTTTCCACTGGGGCCTGCTAGTGCAGAAGACTTACTTGTTCCATTAGCTGTAGCGTCAGTAAATCTTACAGGCAGCCTCTTTTTCTCCTTACTGCACTAACTTCCAATATTTTCCAAAATTTTCCTTCAACACTAAGGGCAACTTCATCTGCCAGGTTTGCCATTCACCTGCCAGCAGGTACAGAATTAATGAGGGTGGGTGTGAATGCAGACCATGAGCAGTTTGGATGGCACTGATGTCTCAAACAAGCCCCTCAATGTCATTGCTATGCAGCAAGGCTTCCCTATATACTGGGAGAAGAGCAATGAGCAACCCCAGGCACATCTTTCTCTCAGTTGTACATGTATAAAGCTGAAGAAGTGCCACAGAACTGATCTTCAACAGCAATTGCTTTAAGGCAGCAGTATATGCTGTATGTCACTTCAAATTATACATGTTATGATAAATCTGACCGGAGTCAGGTCTTCCAACTGAGACAACCATCCTAATGCTGTGATTATCTTCCTTTTTACCTCCCTTTGGATTTCCCTATCACCATTCTCTGAGGATATTTGCAGGTGTTGTCCTGCTCTCTGCATAGTCATAAAGCTGGAAAAAACACATAGGCACAAGCACTCCTGCTGAAGAATCTAGACAAGATATTACTGCAGGAAGATAGAAAAAAGGGGGGAAAAAAAGGCAAGCCCATTTTGGGGGGCAGTTTAACATCATCTTCCCCTATATATTTTTTATCAAAGAACAGACACTTCCACACACATATTGGCCAGAATACCTGTGTTACACCTCTGACAGCCCATAGAAAAATCAAAGCAAAAGGAAAAGTCCTTGTGTCATGTTGGAAGACATATTTGTCTTTCTCATTTATTAGGCTCATTCTGTGTTTAACCCACTCCTCTTTGTTCCTGGTTCACCCTTACTACCCTGTCCTTGTTATGCTTCCCAAAGTAGAAGTGCTCATCTTCCCCTCTTCATTGGCACATTGCAATCCAACAAGTCTCAATTCAAGAATATCTTGTATAAGCAAAGATCAATGGTGAAAAAGCACCTTCCAAAATATCTTCTTTTGCCTCTTTGTAGTTTTGTTTAAGCATTGATATAAACAGATATATGTACACTTATTTCACCAGTATTTCTTATTCTCCTTCCTGCTTTCAAAATAACTTTATGCCAATGCCAGTAAGTGCTTCCTCTGTCCTTTTGTGTGAGTGCATTCCACACGCAATCTATTCTTACACATACTGGGGTGAACTTCATATTTTTCCACCATAGTTGTCTGCAGAGAAGCTGTTCAAAAGCTGACTGGAACAGATGTCTGGCTGGTGTAAATCAGAAGCACTTCTCTGTAGTCAGTACCTTACATTACTTAGCAATTTTCTGCTACCAAACTAATCAAACTCCCATGTGCTTCTGTTCCCGCATGATTAAGCAAGTCATTTTCCAAGTTAAGTGTGCTAGGTGTTCAGATTTCAACCTGTATAAATCCATTATACTCTTCAGAAAATACGAGCCATAATCTCACTCTTACAAGGAATGGTTCATAAATAAACAGACCCTAATATATTATTGCAAAAAATCAAGGGAATAACCATGCCACCATTGGTGACTCTGTATAGGAGAGCTGTTTAGAACTCAGTTCCTGATCTCTGACAACAACAGTTCAAAGCTATTTTGTCCTCCAGTGTTCTTCCCATTCTAATCTCACCTTCTCAAACACAGATTACTTTAAACAGAGATTAAAAATAGCTCTTTGCACAATTAGGATAGAGTAGGCCCCAGGGAGTTCTGTCTAGCCTGGTGAACTAGGGCTGGCTGTCTTTAGGAGGTGCATGCTGACTAATGGAGCATAAGCTGTCGCATCAGACATGCTTTTGCCTTATTCCCTGAGCAAAAGCAGATGCCTTGTGTGTGCCACATAGTGAGCATGCTACAGTTCACTCTCTGCACAAATCACCCCAGTGAACAGCAATGGAGACCGCCAGAAGAATTCATAAAATCATAAAATCATAGAATTATAGAATGGTTTGTGTTGAAAGGGACTTTTAAACTAAAGGTCATTTAGTCCAACCCCCCTGCAGTGAGCAGAGACATCTTCAAATAGATCAGGTTGCTCAGAGCCCCTTTAAACCTGACCCTGAATGTTTCCAGGCATGGAGTATCCATCACCTCTCTGGGCAGCCTGTTGCAGTGTTTCATCACCCTCATCGTAATAAATTTCTTCAATCTCCCCTCTTTATTTTAAAACCATTACCCCTTGTCCTGTCACTACAGGCCCTGCTAAAAAGTTTGTCCCCACCTTTCTTATGAGCCTCCTTTACGTTCTGAAGGATTGCAATAAGGTCTCCCATTCTCCAGGCTGAACAACCCCAACTCTGTCAGCCTTTCGACACAGGAGAGGTGTTCCATACCTTGATCATTTTTAATTTGTTTTGGCCCTCTCCTTATAGCACATCAGCTTTCCTGAGCTTCCAAATCAACATACTCCAACTCTTGGTTTTGGGGCTTGACCCATCGGCATGGAAAGAAAGCAAAATGATTGGGGGTGGTTGGGGCTTCTTAGGCAAACAAAATGAAAACTAGTGGCTGTTCCTAACACAGTCCTTCTGTCACAGTAGGAGATGGCAATTTCATTTACTCGCAAGCTGACGAAAGCCAGAAAGGCAAAGTCGCCCGACTGCTCAGTCCCGTGATTTACTCACAGAACTCTGCCCACTGCATGACTTTCTGGTACCACATGTCCGGTGCACATGTCGGCACCCTGAAGATCAAGCTGCGGTATCAAAAGCCAGATGAATACGACCAGGTGCTGTGGACCCTGAGTGGGCATCAGGCAAACTTCTGGAAGGAAGGACGTGTTCTACTTCACAAGTCTGTGAAACACTACCAGGTAAGCTTGCCTGCTCCTCAATCTGCTACCAGAGCTGAGGCCAGTAAGACCTTGCTGGCCATGTTTTGCACACTGTAGAGGAAGATGTCACTGAAGGATTTATGTAGACAGTATTATACCTACAGATGAGGTACTGTTCTTGTGACAGTAATAATAGTGTCATATTTCATGGTTGCAGTACCATGCGAGCTTTAAAACGGTGCTACCCACATAGCTCTCGCTCCTCGCATGTTCTCTACAAGTCCATT